>QFDD01004910.1:0-17903 GCA_006871305.1 Vachellia collinsii | reverse complement strand
CATGAGGTAGGAACAAGTATAGGTGCAGTTGCAGAGATTATCAGGAATAGACTTCCCATGTTTGCGTTTCCCCAAACACAAGGCTCCACACCAAAGCTGTTTCTCACTTCACATCTTGAGTAGCATTCTCCATAGCAAGCTTCCAAGGGGCTTATTACTTTTTCCGTAACATCTGCCGCCGCCGCCGTGGCCACCGTTCTCATCTTTATCATCATCGTCGCTATCAGAAGCATTCTCACCACTTCTGTTGCAGACATTCTCCTTCCAGTTATGGATGGCACTTGGCAATTGAAGCTTGTGCTTTAGAAACCAGTTATTGATGTCATCGTGTCGGATGCTAATTTGCATATTATGCTGATTCTCTTGAAGTTGTTTGTTTTCTTTCTCACTTTTCATTTATGGAAGGAGAAATTAATGAATGTACTTAAATTTTATACTCCATCTTTAAAAATACTTTTTTTTTTAACACTTCTATATACTTCTTAAGAAACACTAATTGAACATGACATTTGACATATTTCTTTTTATATGAGAGATTGTTAAAGCTTCTGCTTTCGAAGCTAGTTATTAATGTCATCATATCAGATGCTAATTTGCATTTAATGCTGATGCTCTCTGTTTTTTTTTTTTTTTGAATGGAATGGGAGAAGTTTCATTCAAAGAATCAGAAAACATACAAATCAAAGAGGAAAACGGGAAAACAAAACACCAAATAACAGAAAATTAAATGCTGGGCATAGAAAGAAGATAACTATCCATTGCTTGAAGGGAATGAGTGGTGAGAGCATCGGTGGCTGCAATGGTTTCTGCAGGGTGGAAAGATTCAGATGTGAAGAGCCTTTTATTCCTGATATTCCATATTCCATGTGAGAATGCCAAAAAAGAGGATCCAGCACTTAAAGGCACATTTAGGATTGATGTTATCAATCCACCATTTTTGCAGAGGGGCTGCAAGGAACCGAACAGCAACATCCTCAGGAATAACAAGCTTCCAATGCTGATGCTCTTTAAAGTTGTTAATTCCTTCTTTTTTTTCACTTTTCATTTAAGGAAGCAAAAACTGCATCTATACGAGTACGGCTATACTTGTTCGAAAGTAATTATATTATTTTAATTAATTCTCGTGTTCTCTTTTAACTACACATTCTCTTTCTTCCATATAAATGAGAGTATTTCTAAAATAAGTTACATTTTATATAATTAATTTTTCTGATTCAATTAATTATTTCTTATGGAAAGCACGTAGAGTACTCCACTTGTGTTTATTTGAATTTTTATTTTGTCCCTAAATATATGTGGCATTCTCAAGATATAATTATTACTTATTTTCAATAATACCCAACGGCATTAAATAGATTTAAAATATCATGACATTAAAAACTAACTCTTTAATAGTGCTACAAAGATTTGCTTCTCTCCTTAGTCTCTGCTTTTTCATCCAAGAATAGGTAAATAGGGAATGAGAAAGTGCTAGTTTTAAAGCCTTTTTAATCTGAAATATTTATCATTTTAAATCATGTTTGGTGCACTAATTATTTTTCTTCCTATTTCGCCATCGTAATTAAGAGTAGTAGTATGTTCCCTCAATTTGGTTCTAGCTCACTTTCTTTAGTCTTTTTAATGACTTTTTATATGTATATTCTAACTTTATTAATTGCATTTGATCTTCTCATTTAAAAAAGACCAAAAAAGAAAGCTAGCACTTTCTGCACGTGTTCATGTGGATTTTTTTACTTAAAAAGTCTCAGACCACTTTTTTTTACTACATAAATGTGGGCAACTCTTTTGATAAAAATTCAAATATAGGTTCATTACATTATGAACTAAAGGTCAGCATACTCTTAGATTATTTCATTACTAGAAAAAAAAAATCATTGTGGAGTATAAAAAATAATAATTAAACAACATTCTTAAATCATGTTCCGCACCAAAAATTATCACTGTATGCTACTTACTTATTATGCAAACTTTTGGTGATCACATTCTTTATTGGTAATTTTCCCTTCATTATCATTTCCTTTAATGCAAGCATATAGAGAGTGTCATGCTAGGAGATTGGCACAATGGAATTTCACCTTTAATGTTATCACCTCTCATTGGAGAATCCAGAACAAAGTATGCATAGATTATTGGATACATGAACAAACATGGTTGAATTTCAAAAGCAATAAATTAAATTTGACTCCAAACATAGAAGTGTGGGGAAAAAATTATCTTACTAGGTATTATTAGAAAGACATGAACATTATACGGTTTGAAGACCATGAACGACATCGTCTCAACGTAAACAAGATTCTGGGAAAGAATCTTTATTTTTGCTATAAAAAATCTGGATAACAGTTGGAGGATGGTGGAAAGCCCAATGGGCCATACGGGCCACGTCCAGTTGGGTTGTGTTTTGGAGATTTAGGATTCAAAAGCACATACTTGGTCTCTATATGCATATAAGCAAAATTTTGGCTTGTTTAACTTTTTTTTTTGAGGAAAAGCAAAATGATATCATTAAAATATAAATATCCTACAAGTTATATGAGTTCAAATTAAAAGGAAATAAATTACATAACCTATTAAAAGAAACTAAATCAACTACACTCTAGTAGTGACAAAGTTAAAAGAATTTAGAAATGAGCATATGTCTAATTGAACTACTCCTACTTGAGATGAGGAAATCTGTTTGAGGCCTATCGGCTTACTATTAAATTTTGCAATATCGAGATTCCGCAAGTCATTCATCAGAAGTCCTGAATTGCAAATCCAACATAAAAGAGCACGTAAACAATATAACCAAAAAACCGAGTTGTGAACTGTAACTCTGACTTGTTTAACTTAGTTTGACCTTAAAGAAGGAAGAGTTTGTATTAAATGTAGACTGCTCAACTTTAAATACGAATACCTTACTTTAAAATTTTGGGTTTGGAGTGTCTGTTGACTTAATTGCTAACTTGATATGTAATAGATATTCTAAATAATTTTGAATTGATGGGTAATTGGAACATCATGTTTTGGAAAGGCAAGAGTAGTATGTTGGCAACTTTCTATTTGGATTATCAGTTATTAAAAAAACATTTACATAAACTAAGATAAAACTTTTTTCATATATTTATCTCATAAATTGTAAATCACGTTGAAAAAGTAGCTTCTAGCTCTAATCCAAACATGTACTCCTGATTTTTCCCCAAGTTCTTTAATAGTTCAAGTGCACCTAATTACATGTATAGTCATGGATGTATGTGTGTGTATATATATATTGAGAGATATGGTTTGGTTGCTTCTTCCTCATTTATCACTAGTTCCATTGACTGGCAACCGTAAATGAAATGTAATTGAAGCAATGCGGCATATTTGAACCATGTCACATGCTTTAAGGAATTGCAATACCAGATAGAGACGCATTGAAGTGTGTAATTAATTTGAGGACAAATGTGTAATTACCCGAATAGAGAAGGATCAGAAATCCAATCCTATTGCAGTTAATAGATCTGCAAATTATAAAATGTCAATTAGCTAATGGTAAAACAACTAATAATTGCACGAAAGAGATATATGAAGTATTAATTAATTCACACCCCAAACATTTGTGTATATGCATATGCATAATCACATGATGCTTTTGGCTGACTTTTAGCATTCAGTGAATAGAGAATATAGCTGGGTCAGCATTTTACCTAGAATAGTATCCACGTCCATGGATGAAAATTTTGATTGGAAATGGTGCTTGGCAGGAGGGTCATCCCATTCCAATCTGTTCCACCAATCTTCCTCTCCAGAGATAAGTGTCAACTTATCATGATTGGCAGAGTTGGAATCAAGTGGCAACTTCTTCAGATTTGGACAATCTTGTATTTTGATGGTTCTTAGGGAAGGAAAAGACAAGGCGGTCTCGTGGATGCTCTGAAGTTTTGGCATGTTACCAATTGTGAGTTTTACAAGAGAAGAGAACGTACTAGTAGTAGCAGAAGAAGAAGAATCCACATTCTCATCTTTGATTGCTTCTTCTTCCTGCTTTACCACTTGCTCCATTGACGAGCAGTGAAAAATGAGAAGTAGTTGAAGGAATGGAGCGTACTTGAGCCATGTCACATGCTTCAAGGAATCACAACCAATGATAGCCACGTATTGAAGCATGGTTAGACGACAAGAAGTGTCGTAAATACAAGAATCTTCCACACTATCTACATTCATATGGAACTGCCGTAAGCACTTCAATTTTGGAATGCATGCCATTACTAAGGGCATCTCAAAGGTGCCATATAGACGAAGAGCATGTATGCAACTTTGCAGTTTGTGTGAGTGAAGTAACTTGTTGAGGCCATGCTCTGTTGTTAAATCAACATTTAGCTCCTCAATTCTTGGAAGAGATTGCACCACCTTTAAGAATTCTAACTCTCCCTTGCTATCTACGTTATAGTCATAAAAAACTTTCAACACTCTTAACTGTTGAAGACTTGATATGACTTCCAATGGTATACTTTCAATACTAGTATCTCTCAAGTACAAATTGAATAGCTTCAAATTTTTCAAGTTCTTCAACTCCTTGGGAAACCCAGACCCATCTATTTGCAAAGAAAGATATTCCAAAAGAATTAACTCCCCAATTTCTTTAGGAATATCAACAGAGCCACCAAGTAGTTCTAACACCTTTAACTTGCTGAAGTATTTGATGTTTTGCAAACCTTCTATCCAACAGTGCCTCACCAATAACGTTACAAGATTGGGACAAGTTACAGGTGGCACATGCCACTCTTCCCAAGCGTCCATGATTGAAATCCTCTCAACAATTTTCCATTTCTCAACATCATCATGGGATGTTGTTATTGCATCTCCTTGTACAAGAACCCTTTTCATTCTCTTATCTTGATCACAATTGGCTAACCATAATGCCATGTCTCTAACCATATCATGCATCTTAAACGAACGAGCCACAACAACATCATCTTCAACACTCTCTAATAAACAGCAGAGTTTTAACTTATCAATCACAGATTGACCATAATGACGAATACCTTCTATTCTTTTTGTCATATTTGTACAAAGAAGTCCCTCCCCTATCCATTTATCAAGGATATCAGTGACTTGAATCTCATAGTCCTCTGGATATAATGCACAATATAAAAAACAATTTTTATGAGTTTCATCTGGCAGTTTATCATAGCTTAACTTAAGGATAGAGAAAACCCTTTTCTCCATATTTGAAGCAGTCCATGAAGAACTTAACAAGTTTTTAGAGAGTATACACACTGATGTTGGCTGATGTTGGCTAAACACACGCACATACACACTTTTTTTTTTCTTTTGAGTATCCTGTATCCCCTCTTCATGCTTCACCCGGCAACTTCCTTAAATGTGGAAGTTTCATATTTTTATAACATTTAAGCTTCTTCCCTCATTAACTTGTAAAATATCCATGTCTATAACCACTACATATCTTCAATCGCTTTCAGCCTCCGATTTCAGTTACCCAGCACCAAACGGCTCTGTTTCCAGTCCGTCAATTTCGACTCCCAACAACTTATAACGTTTCATATTTAAATGTAATCGGTGAAAGTCTTATATTTACAAGAAATTCTGAGAAAACGAAATAATGTTCGTATGAACACTGAGCATGTTCATCGGGTCCAACAAAATGCTGAAAATCGTGCATGAAAAGCTTAAATCATTTTAAGGAAGCTTTAATCTTGTTTGTGGCTTGATTTAATCAGTGAAAAACCTTAGATTTTTCATTTTTGATTCAAACCCAAAACCTAAAATGACAGAGATGGAAGAATCTGAAGGTAGAGGAAGGTTCAGGAGGCTTACCTGAACATAAATTCGTGCTTGCCTGTGCCAACGGCGTCTTCCTCCGACGAGAAACACGACAACGCTCTCTCTCTCTCTCTCTCTCTCTCTGTGTTTCGAGAAGGAGAAAAGGGAGGAAGATGATTTTTCAGATAGGGAGAATTGAAAGTGAGGCCTAAGTATCTGTGAAAAATTTGGAGGGAAAGTATGTTTTGCCTGAGAGGGAATTGCGAATGTTTCAGAGGGGGAATGGCTTTTCACACATCTAGATTCATACTTCTTTTCCTAGATGCGATATTATTAAAAATCTTAAATTAATTAATAAAATTATCTAATACAGTTTGAAATCATTTTAATTATGATATATAATATACAAAAAGAGAAAATTTAGGTCAAATTCATTATATCTATTTTATATAATAAACAGATGTCTTCTTTATTTTATATAAATTTAAATTTATATAATATTTTAAAAATAGAATACGTGAATATTTGTGATTAAAAAACTTGACTAATAAGGAACTTTGCATCAAAGGAATATATATTAAAGTGAGAAAAAAATTATCTACTTCAATTTGTGTACTTCAGAGATTTCATTTCACTAAAATTAGAAAAGGCAAAATTTTTTATGAATAACTTCTGCTAGTTAAAATTATTTTCAGTTTTAAACTAATGTCTAAATTAAATTTGTTTAATGATCTTAATGAATTAAAATAACGTGATGCACAATAATGATGAAACGCTTGTATAATGTCAATTCAAAATCAAATTCATTATATAGAGTTTAAATTCATTATAGTATATATGAAATGATAAGGCAACTAATGTAAAATCATGAATTAGGTAGCCTATACCCTGATACCTTATATTAGGAGAGACATGCTTCTAATCATGTAGTTTGATAAATTGCTTCTAAGTGTAAGTGATAGTGTTGTTCTGGAGCATGATGCTAAATCATTAAAATTAATTAATTACAATATACAGCATAATAAGACATAATAAAAAGGAAGGATGAAGATGTTGTCAGAGGAGATGAAGATGTGAAGTAAGAAGAAAGGATAATGTTGCCAAGAAGAATTGTAAGAGATGATAATCATGATCATTGATATATGCAACATTATAATGATGATTATTATCAATTACTATAAAAGGTCAATTAAGCTATCAAACACTTACTTAATTTAAGATTTGATATGGTTTGATATCGATATTATATCATATCTCATAGTTTATATATCTTAACAGTATAAATATAAGATATTTTGATTGGATTAGATTCTATTACTATGACTTGTATATAAAAAATTATTTGTACTCTTGGTTATTAAGTTGAATATTGTTAATATTTTAATTTCTTATATAGTATTTGAGGAATACGATCACATTAAATACTGGGTATGAAAATTTAATTGGTTTTTTTGGTCATACCTAACTCAACCCCCATTAGTCACCATTGCAAGCTACACTTTTCAAGGGGACAACAATAGTAATACATTTATTTAAAATAACTGAAAAAAAAAATTTAGAAAATGACTTTTTGTGATGGTAAAAAAAAGTTGCCGCTGAAACTAATTTTTGGTGACGATAAATATTATGGCCGCTAAAAGTTATTAACATTTGATTATGACAAAAAAGTTGTTGCTAAAAGTAGTAACCATTGGCGAGACAAAATGGAGTCATTGATCATAATCAAATCTAAAAGAGTAATATGAATTTAAGAGTAAAATAACATGATTATGTAATTGATAGAAACGTAAAAAAGATAAACTCAATGAGTAAACTTGTAAGTTTAATGAATTTGCAGCTATCATAAGTTTAAAAATTAGTTGACTCGTTTTTATTAATAAAAATGGTAAACCCAGCGATTTAACCCTGTGAGTTTGACAAAAATATTGATGTTCCTTAGCTATATTTTAGTTCTGGCAAATGATTTGATAGAAGTCCAGCAAATTAAAGTCACGAGTGATATCGCAATAATTACCTACTACTTAACATGAATTGCATTAAATCCATTTATTTCATTATTTCTCAAACTTGGGTTTACACCTTCACGTCCACGCATGGTCTAGCTAGTATTGCATGTTGCACAAGCTGGAGCACCTAAAAATACAGCTTTTGACTTTTTCTGCATCTGCAATCACAACAATCATCAAAGTTATAAATTGATGTATGTACATATTTTCTTTCAATTTATCAACATATCAAGTAAATTAAATTACTTTAAAATAAATTCTTTTTGTCATCATGACTCCTTTACATCTGAATTATTATTTTTTTGCCATCATCAATGATATAATTAATCATATACCTTATATCTTAATTATTTTTTGGTTACCATCAATGATATAATTAATCATATACCTCTCAATCATTTCTTTAGTAATATCAGCCCATCTTCTGTTAAAATACCCGAACTATAGCTTTATTTCAATCCATTATTTAGAAGCAGTTAGTTGTTGGCAAAAAAAAAGAAGAAGAGGCAGTTAGTTAAAAACAAGCATAACCCCCTTTTATTTCCAGATTTCGTGTGATGCATGTGAATTTGAGCTTTGGTTGATACGTACCAGAGTTGACATGAGGACACACGAGGTAGGAACAAGTATAGGTGCAGTTGCAGAGATTATCAGGAATAGACTTCCCACGTTTGCATTTCCCCAAACACAAGGCTCCACACCAAAGCTGGTTTCTCACTTCACATCTTGAGTAGCATCCTCCATAGCAAGCTTCCAATGGGCTTATTACTTTTTCCGTAACATCTGCCGCCGCCGCCGCCGTGGCCACCGTTGTCATCTTTATCATCATCGTCGCTATCAGAAGCATCAATCAACTTTAATGTCAACAGATTTCTTCTATTGTTGAATCATTAGCTTTAAATAATCTGACAATGTTGTTACTCAGGAAATGGAATTTTCTCATTCCCTTAGACAGAGCAAATTCAACATGAAGATATGCGAGGTAATTTCTTAATTTCTTGATTCTTCTGGGTTTTTGTATCACATATGCGATAATTTAAATCTAACCAACTTTTGTGATTAAAATGATTGGAATTTTACGTCCACATTATTTTTTATTACGGTATGTTATTGTTGTCTCCTCTCACCATTGTGCTGGAGGTTTGCTTGAAGATATAAAGTCATACACTGTTAATGCCTTTTGATCTTAACAATATGTTCATCAATGCCACAATGAGACTTGGAATCTGGTGAAATTGATTAATCATTTTATTTCCCTCTGCTTTAGTACAGGTATATGTTGTTTTCCATTATAAAGAATGGTCCTTTCATTTTTCTTAACTTAAATGGTTGAGCTATATGCTTGGGAAAGATGACATGAGTTGATGTTTTGCTAGTATTGCTATAAGCTTTTGTTGCAGCATCCCCACAGTACACAATCGACCACTATACTTGGTAAATCAATGAGCACATTAACTTTTAAGATACTTCTCTTCATGTTAATTTATCTGTTCAGCGGTATTTTTTAATATTTCTGGCATTGCTCATTCCCCATCCCCCTAATATTTGCAGTTACTCTTGGACAACCTAGCTCAGTTTCTAATAATCCAGAGGTTGTTACGCTATGTGGAAGCAGCCAGGATGCACCAAATCATATAAATCAAAAGGAAATACATTAATGGTGGGTGAGTTAGTTAACATATGCACTAAATATGAGAATGTTAAAAATAATTCTGTTTATAATAATTTTATTAATGTGATCCCAACTACCACTGAAATGCTTGGAATGAATTTTAATTCCAACATTATTCTGATGTAATCTTCATTGGACCTAGAGGAATATTGTTTGAACACTGTACAAAGTTAGAGGAATGACAGTATAATTGTGGGAAAATATTAACATAATGATTGTGGGTTTTGTGGATTCTGTTAAGATAGATTATATCAATTTTTTTGGATGCAATAGATGATATCAATATTTTAATATTTGATTTAGACAAAATTAAACCAATCAACAAGACAATTAATGTTATTTACAGAGAAATATTTCAAAATATTATGTGAATCTTATTAGTAATTAAATATTCCTTTACATGATTAAAATTATGCTTTACATATTTCTGTCAATTAAGTAATTAACTACAGACTAGAAATTCAATTTAAAGATATATAAATAAATAGTTTACTGTTATACCACATAATTGTTACCATTTAATATGTTTAAGTGATACACTTCATATGCAATGCACTTGAGATATGTTTAGTCTGTAATACTTCAACTAACACAATGTGCATTAATCGATTTGCAACCTGACCTCATGAAAAACGGGTTATGAAAACCTTCCTTAAGCGCTCCTCAATCTACATAAATGCCCCTTATGAATGCAAATTACAGATTACGCAACCATTAGTCAATTTTCTCAATGTGTTATCCCTACATTTAATGTCAATATCTTGTCTATGTGTTAATTCTATGTTGAAATTGTAATGGTATCAATCACGTTGTACCAGGGATTCTTAATTCTACAAATAATGACTTCTAATGGCTCAAATGAGGAATCTTATTGGTACAGATAATTTGGCAAAATAACCAAAAATAAATGTAGTCATCGTTAGTATCATTTTGACTTTTCCTTATTTCATGACTCACGGAATTTAACAATTGAACTAAAGGACTCATCTTATTATAAGATTTTGGTGCGAGGAATTACGTGTAAGAATTATAGGGTTTGGGTTTTCAATACCCATATAATCATGCTTGCTATATTGTTTGGGATGCAGTACAATATTCAAAAACAAGATAGGTGACCTTCTTACTAATTTGGCATTTGATTTAGAGTGCCATAAAAAAAGAGAAAGAAAAAAAAAGCTGTGATACTTCAAATATTATTGTGAAAGGATTCTTGCTTATCAAAAAAATTTAAATCCTTCAAATAATGCGGGCACTCTGGACAAAACGGAAAAAAAGCATTTATACACTACAAAACCATAAACTACTCGCATTTGCGAGTGCACCATATTGAGAACTAAAGCGACCTTATTCATGGTATATTATTATGTTTTTCATGCTCTATAGTTCTTCCTCCATTTATATTTTTGCATCCATATTTTATTTATGTCTCATGATTTGATATCCATTCGTATTATCATAGATACATATGTATAATTGCACAGAAAAAATAAATAATTGCACAGAAAAAATAAATCCATCACTATTATAATATATGTAATAGCCATAATAAGCATATATAAGACAAGCTGCCACCAACTAATCAAGGGATGATTAATTGCATTGCTACTTTTAAAAAGCACACTCTCGAATATCAAATGTGGGTTAGTAAAATTTGACGTACTAAATTAATGTCTAAGCTAAAAATATGGCGAGCACAGAAAAAACACTAAACAACATTATACTTTAGCATATCAAATCATCCAATAATAAATCAAATCAGATTTACTATTTTAAAAAAGCAATTATTAGAATTGAATTTGAAATCGAGAAATACTTACATACTCTCAAAAGTACCATGTCATCAATGCTCTGCCTAATAAAAATGTTCCAAGTGTTATCTATTGTGATCCCATATCCCATAAATTTTTCCTAATTATTTTTATTTTTCCATAACCCATTACAATAGATATTTATTATGGAAAAAGAGGAATAATTAAGAGAAATTTATAGGATATGAGATCCACTATAGAGAACACTTTAAACATTCTCATTGGACAGAGTATAGATAACATGGCATTCCGAGAGTATGTAAGTATTTCTCTTTGAAATCAGTCTTTAGTTATTACGTAGGGCTTTTTTATAAGATATATGATCTAAATGAAATCATATTGATTATTTTCTAAACAAAACTACGGTATTAATGAGTGTAGAAGATGAAAACGAACTTAATCATGATGAGCTAAATTGATTAAGTGGTCATTAGAAAAATTGCAGCATAATACATTCTGACCTTTTTATAATTGTGAACAAATAAAGGCAACATAAATTGTGGCACAAGTATGGAAATTATGGAATTGTGCACGCGTCATTGATGCTTTCTGTTGTTAATATATTAATTTCCAATCAATAGAAATTATCAATTCTATTTCAAATCTTAGACAACGATTGCGTTACCAATGCATACCTGAAGAAATTAATGATTGTATATGTGATTTATTGCATGATGAGGATGTTCAATATTTTTAACTCCGATTTTGTGAGTAAACCTGTTCAAGATAGGATATCTTTTGAAGAACTCTATGTTACATAACTCTTGAACACCATAAAACTTATGGCTTACCTCCTCATAGACTTTTATTAAAGATAGGAAGTTCCCATAATACTTGTGAGGAGTATAAATCAATCTGCAAGGTAGGCAATGGCACAAGACTAAAGGTCACATTTATTGATAAACACGTCATTAAAGTAATTGCTCTCAACGGTACAAGCACAAGTTACAAAGTCTTATCTATTAGATGGATATGAATCCACTAGGATGTAAAATACCATTTACAATAATAAAAAAACAATTTCCAATCATATTATCATTTGATATGATAATCAAGAAAAGTTGGGGCAATCCATCATGACCAATGTTGATTTGTACATGCCTAAGTTTGTTTTTATTCATGATCAATTATATGTTGCTTTATCAAGGGTAAAATCTATGAATAATATCAAGATTTTTATACTTGATTCAGATGAGAAACCAACAAACAGGAATAGGAGAACCCATGTGGTTTATAGAAAAATATTTCAAAATATTATGTGATTCACATCATTAATTAAATGTTACTATTATGACATCATTTTTTATCCACAAATGTTTTCTACTCCTTGATAAATAACAACAGGTTTACAAAGGTGCATTTGAATCAATTACTATGAACCTAAATTATTTCTATCATTTAACAAACTAAGATACACAGCATCCCGTGCATTGCACGGGAGAGATATCTAGTTCTCACCATTTCTCGTGTTGCGGACGTTCTCCTTCCATATCGTCTCTCCATTTTTGGGCTTAATTGCTTCTCTCTGTGTGGTGCAGGGGAAAACTAATGTGTGTGTGTGATTCCATATATTATAGGAAGAGGCTGGCTCCAGGGAGCATTTATGAATGTATGGCACTTGGCAATTGAAGCTTGTGCTTTAGAAACCAGTTATTGATGTCATCGTGTCGGATGCTAATTTGCATATTATGCTGATTCTCTTGAAGTTGTTTGTTTTCTTTTTCACTTTTCATTTATGGAAGGAGAAATTAATGAATGTACTTAAATACTCCATCTTTAAAAATACTTTTTTTTAAACACTTTTATATACTTCGTAAGAAACACTAATTGAACATGACATTTGACATATTTCTTTTTATATGAGAGATTGTTAAAGCTTGTGCTTTCGAAGCTAGTTATTAATGCCATCATATCAGATGCTAATTTGCATTTAATGCTGATGCTCTTAAAGTTGTTATTTACTTTCTTTCTTTTTTTTTCACTTTTCATTTAAGGAAGCAGAAACTGCACCTATACGAGTACGGCTATACTTGTTCGAAGGTAATCATATTGTTTTAATTAATTCTTGTGTTCCCTTTTAACCACACATTCTCTTTCGTTCATATAAATGAGAGTATTTTAAAAATAAGTTATATTTTATACATATTTATTGCCTCCAACTAATTGTAATTAATTTTTCTGATTCAATTAATTATTTCTTATGGAAAGCAATGTAGAGTACTCCACTTGTGTTTATTTGAATTTTTATTTTGTCCCGAAATATATGTAGCATTCTCAAGATATAATTATTACCTAGTTTCAATAATATCCAACGGCATTAAATAGATTTAAAATATCATGGCATTAAAATCTAACTCTTAAAATAGTGCTACAAAGATTTGCTTCTCTCCTTAGTCTCTGTTTTTTTCGTCCATGAACAGGTAAATAGGGAAGGAGAAAGCGCTAGTTTTAAAGCCTTTTTAATCTGAAATATTTATCATTTTAAGTCATGTTTGGTGCACTATTTTCTTCATATTTCGCCATTGTAATTAAGAGTAGTATGTTCCACCATAATCAAAATAATGTCATAATTTAATGTATTTAATAAGGATAATAAAGAAAAGTTTTGCAATTTTTTCTAAATATAGCAAGTTAAGCCATTTTTAACTCTTTGCATCGGTACATATGAAATTAGTTAAATACAATTTATATTTTGAATCACGTCTCTCGTATTAAGAGAACGGATTTTCAATCTTTTTATCATGCATGCCTGTGATCTTCCATTCTCTGGATCTCTACTTATCAGTTTTCTCCTCTTCTGCAAATGTTCCCTCAGTTTGGTTCTAGCTCACTTTCTTTAGTCTTTTTAATGACTTTTTATATGTATATTCTAACTTTATTAATTGCTAGCAATCTTTGCACGTTTTCATGTGGATTTTTTTACTTAAAAAGTCTCAGACCACTTTTTTTTTTTTGCTACATAAATGTGGACAACTATTTTGATAAAAATTTAAACATAGGTTTATTACATTATGAACTAAAGGGCAACATACTCTTAGATTATTTCATTACTAGAAGAAAAAAAAAACATTGTGAGGTCACAGAAGGAATACAATCATTAAAAAGTATAAAAAAAGTAACTAAGCAACATTCTTAAATCAGGTTCTACATTAAAATTTATCACTGCATGCTATTTACTTGTTATGAGAAATTTTGGTGATTAAATTCTTTATTGGTAATTTTCTCTTCATTATCTTTTCCTCTAATGCAAGCATATAGTGAGTGTCATGCTAGGAGATTGGCACAATGGAATTTCACCTTTAATGTTATCACCTCTCATTGGAATCAAAGTATGCATAGATTATTGGATACACGAACAAACATGGTCGAATTTCAAAAGCAATAAATTAAATTTGACTCCAAACATAGAAGGGTGGGAAAAAAAATTATCTTACTAGGTATTATTAAAAAGACATGAACATTATACGGTTTGAAGAGCATTGACGACATCGTCTCAATGGAAACAAGATTCTGGGAAAGAATCTTTATTTTTGCCATTAAAAATTTGTATAACAGTTGGAGGATGGTGGAAAGCCCAATGGGCCATAAGGGCCACGTCCAGTCGGGTTGTGTCTTGGAGATTCAGGATTCAAAAGCACATACTTGGTCTCTATATGTATATAAACAAAATTTTGGCTTGTTTAACTTAGTTTGACCTTAAAGAAGGAAGAGTTTGTATTAAATGTAGAGTGCTCAATTTTAAATATGAATACCTTACTTTAAAATTTTGGGTTTGGAGTGTCTGTTGACTTAATTGCTAACTTGATATGTGATAGATATTCCGAATAATTTTGAATCGCTGGATAATTGGAACATCATGTTTTGGAAAGACAAGTGTAGTATGTTGGCAACTTTCTATTTGGATTATCAGTGATTAAAAAAATATTCACATAAATTAAGATAAAACTTCTTTCATATATTTATTTCGTAGATCTCAAGTCACGTTGAAAAAGTAGCTTCTAGCTCTAATTCAAACAGGTCCTCATGATTTTTCCCCAAATTCTTTAATAGTTCAAGTGCACCGTGTGTGTGTGTTGAGAGATTTCGTTTGGTTGCGTCTTCCTCATTTATCACTAGTTCCATTGAGTGGCAACCATCAATGAAATGTAGTTGAAGCAATGTGGTATATTTGAGCAATGTCACATGCTTTAAGGAATTGCAATACCAGATAGAGACGCATTGAAGCGTGTAATTAATTAGAGGACAAACGTGAAATTACCCAAGGGGGAATCCAAATTGAAGCTACTAAAATCTATGAAATCCAATCCTGCTGCAGTAAATAGATCTGCAAATTATAAAATGTCAATTAGCTAACAGTAAAACAACTAATAATTGCACGAAAGAGATATATGAAGTATTAATTAATTCACACCCCAAACATTTGTGTATATGCATATGCATAATCACATGATGATTTTGGCTAACTTTTAGCATTCACTGAAAAGAGAATATAGCTGGGTCAGCATTTTACCATGAGTAATTTCCACATCCATGGATGAAAATTTTGATTTGAAATGGTGCTTGGCAGGAGGGTCATCCCATTCCAATCTGTTCCACCAATCTTCCTCTCCATTGATAAGTGTCAACTTATGTTTGGCAGAGTTGGAATCAAGCGGCAACTTCTTTAGTTTTGGACAACTTGATATTTCGATGGTTCTTAGGGAAGGAAAAGACAAGGCGGTCTCATGGATGCTCTGAAGTTTTGGTAGGCAACAAATTGTAAGTTTTACAAGAGAAGAGAACGTACTAGTAGTTGCAGAAGAAGAAGAATCCACATTTTCATCTTTGATTGCTTCTTCTTCTTGCTTTACCACTTGTTCCATTGACGAGCAGTGAATAATGAGAAGTAGTTGAAGGAATGGAGCGTGCTTGAGCCATGTCACATGCTTCAAGGAATTACAACCAACAATAGCCACGCATTGAAGCATGGTTAGACAACAAGAAGTGTTGTAAATACGAGAATCTTCCACACTAACTACAAGCATACTGAACTGCAGTAAGTGCTTCAATTTTGGAATGCATGCCATTAGTAAGGGCATCTCAAAGGTGCCATATAGACGAAGAGCATATATGCAACCCTGCAGTTTGTGTGAGAGAAGTAACTTGTTGAGGCCATGCTCTGTTGTTATATCAACATTTAGCTCCTCAATTCTTGGAAGAGATTCCACCACCTTTAAGAATTCTAACTCTTCCTCGCTATCTGCTTTACAGTCATGTAAAACTCTCAACACTCTTAACTGCTGAAGACTTGATATGACTTCCAATGGAATACTTTCAATACTAGTATCTCTCAAGTGCAAATTGAATAGCTTCAAATTTTTCAAGTTCTTCAACTCCTTGGGAAACTCAAACCCATTTATTTGTAAAGAAAGATATTCCAAAAGAATTAACTCCCCAATTTCTCCAGGATTATACACATTATCAGAAAATAGTTCTAACACCTTTAACTTGCCGAAGTATTTAATGTTTTGCAAACCTTCTATCTCACAGCGCCTCACCAATAATGTTACAAGATTGGGACAAGTTACAGGCGGCACATGCCACTCTTCCCCAGCTTCCATGATTGAAATCCTCTCAACAATTTTCCATTTCTCAACATCATCATCGGATGTTGTTAATGCATCTCCTTGTACAAGAACCCTTTTCATTCCTTTATCTTGATCACAATAAGCTAACCATAATGCCATGTCTCTAACCATATCATGCATCTTAAACGAACGAGCCACAACAACATCATCTTCAACACTCTCCAATAAACAGCAAAGTTTTAACTTTGCAATCACAGATTGACCATAATCACGAATTCCTTGTATGTTTTTTGCCATGTATTTGCAAAGAAGTCCCTCCCCTATCCATTTATCAATGATATCAATGACTTGAATCTTATAATCCTCTGGATATAATGCACAATATAGGAAACATTTTCTGTGAGTTTCATCTGGCAATTGATCATAGCTCAACTTAAGTATAGAGAAAACCTTTGTCTCCATATTTGAAGTAGTCCATGAAGAACTTGTCAAGTTATCTCTTGAGCACTCCCATGCTTCAACGCTCTTCACACCAGCCATGGCACTTCCTACCACAATTAATGCAAGTGGCAGCCCTTTACACTCTGCAGCCATTTCTTTTGCTAGGACTTTGATAAAAGGATGTGAGTTTAAAGTTTCCTCACCAACTTTCATATGAAATAACTTTAATGCTTCCATTTCCTTTAAAAATTCTACTTTGAATGGTATCTGAGCTTGCATTTTTGCACACACATCCTCCAATCGTGTTGTGAACAACACTTTGGACTCAAAGTTAGTATCTTTTGGATGTGGTACCCCCACCGAATTCAAGTCCAATTCCTCCCACATATCATCCAATAATAAAGCAAATTTTTTCTTTTTCAATACACCCAAAATCTTTGCAGATTTTTCTTCTTGATTATTGCAAGAACTCCAAATACCATCTCCAATTCCTATTGATTTTCTTATATTATCCATGATTTTCTCCAAGTTACGCACTTTCGATACCACCACCCAAATCACAAAAAAATCTGGCCTTCTCTTCCCAAGTTCATTGCTAATTTTCTTCAATAAGGTTGTCTTTCCCACCCCTCCTGTCCCGTATAAACCTATGACGCCAACCTTATTT
>QFDD01004909.1:0-13228 GCA_006871305.1 Vachellia collinsii | reverse complement strand
TATTTACTTAAAATATATAAAATAATTACATATATTTTTTGGTAAGCAAAAATTGAATGTTATAAAATTTAAAATATATTTCTGATTATAGATACCAAATATTGTAGATTGTAAAATCACAATATTTTAGTTTTAGAACTGGTACATGAAGATATCCATACATTATATTACTACTGGTCCTAATTATAATGAATTATTTCATTCCTTATGATATCACGAAGACTGGACATGATGTACTAGTGAATTAAATTAATTTTCATCCGCTAAACTGCGTGATTATTATTAATTTTTTTTCATCCAGTAAATGTTATAATGAGGTAAAATGATTATTATCAATTTTTTAATATTAAAAATTAAAACAAATGAAATTGGTGTGATTTTAACGTGGTCATTGATGAATCAACCAACAAAAAGCTGCTTTAGGGAGATTTTACAAAAACCATGGTTTGGGTTCCCAAACCATGTTTTTCCTTTGAGAAGTGCTTTTACAAAAAAGGTGTATGTTTGGCAATTTTTGTCCCAAACCATGGCTTGGGCCTTCGGAAGTGCTTCTGGATGCATTGCCAAACATGCTCTTAGTAGATTGTTTTACATAAGTTTTGAATTAAGTGTTTTCAAAATCTTACCCCCTGTTTGGATTGAGAGAAAATAGGGGAGTAGAGAAAACTACAGAGGAAAATGTGGAGGGAAGCAAGTTTCCCCTGATTAGATGGGGAAGAAAATGGGGGAGGATAGGAAAATAGGAGAGAGAATGGTGTGGGTCCCACATCTCATTTTCTCCCCAACTTTGCTCTCCACAAGTGGAAAGATTTTGAAAGGAAAATGTTATTTTATTGGATTATGTTTCAATGTTTGTCCTAATCGTTGGCTATGTGATAGTAGTAAAAAAAATCAAGGAAAATTTCAGTAAAAAAATCTTGCATACCATGTTTTATGGGATAGAGTTATTTTATTCGATTCTTTTGGATATCAATCAATGGTTTATTAGTTGGATAAGGTATAGTATTGTTGATCGTTTTTGAAGTTGAGTTAATATCATTCCTTAATAAAACGTTTGTGAATACAACAGGATATCAAGATTTCCAAGTTACCTATGACAAGTTACATTGGTCGTAATTAGTAGGTCATTAATGATTTTCTGTGGCAGTTCTTGACAAGTTATAAATAACACAACCTGGTACGAGCCACACGGGAACAAGAACAGGAAAGGAGAGAGAAGATAGAGAAGGAAGTGAAATCAGTTCATTTATTTCATGCCTGCAACATATCTGGACCCACACGTATATAAAGGCCCATATTCACTTGAAACAGAATAACAGTAACAACTTGCTTGAAACAGAATAACAGCAACAACTTGCTAGTAACAGAACGACTGCCACGTACACTCGGCAAAATAGAATACAAGTCAGCTGTAACAAACTGTAACAAAAACAAACTGTAACAAACTGCCACGTAACATTGACACCCCCCCTAAAAAACATCCTTGTTCACAAGGATGGAGTGAGATGGTGGGGCCGTAGTGGAAAATTCAGGAAATTGCGATTGGATGAATGTTAAGTCCTCCCACGTAGCATCCTCAGGATGAGAGTGAAGCCACTGAACTAGCACTTGAGTTACTGGTAGGTGCCCCCGCTGGACGAGCTTCCTTCCCAATATCGCCAATGGTTCCATAGTAAAGCGGCCGTCGCTATCAACCAGCGGTAAGGAAGTGTTGACAGGTGCGTTGGGTTTGGTGGAAGGTTTGAGAAGCGACACATGGAAGACAGGGTGTATGCGAGAGCCTGGAGGTAACTTCAACTCATAGGCAACAGTTCCTACGCGTTTGCAAATTTCAAAGGGGCCATAGTAACGAGCAGCAAGCTTGTGGAGTGAAGAATTGTTAATCATATTTTTCCGAAAAGGGTGCAGTTTGAGGAACATTGTATCACCTACTGCAAAAACACGATCAGAGCGATGCTTGTTCGCTTGTTGAACCATGCGATTTTGTGCTTTTAACAGATGGCTCTTCAAGAGTTGAGTGGTGAGTTCGCGAGAGAGACAGACTCGGTCCACTACGTCATTATTGGAGTCCCCTTGGAGGTACGGTAGATGGGTCGGAGGCACAACTCCATAAACAGCCTGAAATGGTGTCATCCCGATTGCAGAGTGGTAGTTGGTGTTGTACCAAAGTTCGGCCAATGGAAGCCTTTGGCCCATTGTTTTGGAAAGTCACCTGTCTTGCAACGTAGGTAGCACTCCAAGCATCTATTGAGAACCTCAGTTTGGCCGTCAGACTGAGGGTGGTATGCTGATGAAAAATTTAACTTGACCCCTTGGAGTCGAAATAGATCACGCCAGAATTTTTCACAGAAAATAGGATCACGATCACTGACAATTGATCTAGGAAAGCCGTGGAGCTTAACAATGTTATCCATAAAGACCTGGGCTACCTCGATAGCAGAAAAAGGGTGCTTAAGAGCTACAAAATGCGCAGCCTTGCTGAGCCGATCAACTACCACGAGAATAGTGGATTTGGAATAAGATTTTGGAAGGCCACTAATGAAGTCCATGGAGAGGTCCGACCAAATATAGTTGGGGATGGGTAATGGCTGTAAAAGGCCAGGGGAGGCAACTGTTTCAGTTTTGAAACGTTGATAGGTGATGCAGTTGCGTATAAATTCTCGTACATCACGTTCCAGACCCTTCCAATAAAATACCGTTGCAATTCGTCGGTAAGTTGGAGTCATCCCTGAATGACCCCCAGTTGCATCAGCATGAAAATAAGCAAGTAAATCAGCACGTAAGCTTCGGTCTGCACCTACCACAAGCCTTCCCTTTCTCTTCAGGGTGCTAGCCGCCCAAGTGTAATGGGAATGAGATACTGAATTCTGCTCGAGGTCCTGAATCAGTTGCTTGATGTGGTCATCCGTTTGCCATGATTCACGCACTCTGTTATAATGGTCAGAAACAGGGTAAGAAATTGCAGTAATGGATGCGTCATGCTGACGGGAGAGGGCATCAGCAGCTATATTATCACGCCCCTTTCGGTATTCGATCTCGTAGTGCAGACCCCATAGTTTGTTCAGCCATTTCAGTTGCTCAGGAGTGACGGATTTTTGCTCCAACAGGTGTTTCAGGGGCAAATGGTCTGTAGGAATGGTGAAGGTTCTCCCAACGAAGTATGAACGCCACTGTCTGACAGCAAAAATGATGGCCAATAATTCTCGTTCATAAGCTGATAGAGTGCGCTTCCTTGGGCTCAAGGCCTTGCTAGCAAATGCAAGGGGGTGACCCAACTGAGTAAGAACCGCTCCCATACCTGACCCCGATGCGTCTATTTCAATCACAAAGCGCTCGTTGAAATTAGGAAGGGCCAAAACAGGGGGAGAAATCATTGCCCGCTTAAGAGTGTTGAAGGCGTCTTCTGCTTCTGGTGTCCAAACAAACTTCTCCGATTTCTGCAGTAGAGTTGTTAGGGGTTGACAAATGGACCCATAATTCCTGATAAAACGCCTATAATAGCTCGTCAATCCCAACCCCTCTTACTGCCTTGACCGATCTTGGTACTGGCCAAGAGGATATGGCTTCCAACTTCTGAGGATCAGCGCGCACTCTGTCTACACCAATCAAGTGGCCCAAATAATCAATTTGTGTTGTCCCAAAGACACACTTGCTACGTTTAACAAAAAGTTTGTGAGCACGGAGGACAACTAGAGCTTGCGTCAAATGTTGTAAATGAGAGTCCCACGTTCGGCTATATACCAGAATGTCATAAAAAAAAACCAAAATGAATTTCCGTAAGAAGGCACGAAATATAGTATTCATTAATCCCTGAAAAGTGGCTGGGGCATTGCTTAACCCGAAGGGCATAACCATGAACTCATAGAGGCCTTCATGTGTCCTAAACGTGGTTTTATGGATATCTAGTGGATGCATCCGAATCTGATGATAACCTGCACGTAAGTCGAGTTTGGAGAAATATGAGGCTCCTTGTAATTCATTCAACAGTTCTTCAATTAGTGGGATCGGAAACTTGTCCTTGACGGTGGCTTCATTAAGGCGTCGGTATTCGACGCAAAAACGCCAGGACCCATCCTTCTTGTGCACCAACACCACCGGAGTTGCAAAGGAACTGTGACTAGGACGGATCACCCCAGTCTGGAGCATTTGCTGAACTTGTCTTTCAATCTCATCCTTCTGGACAGGACCGTAGTGGTAGGGACGACTGCTCACTGGCTTGTCCTGGTTCAAATGGATCCAGTGGTCATATGCTCGCTGTGGGGGTAGTGAAGATGGCTCCTCAAAGACATCTGAGAAGGAGGTGAGGAGTTCATCCAGTTGAGATTGCTGCTGAGAGCACAATGCATAGGAGTGGCCTGCATGAAGGAAGGAATCGTTTTTGTAAGGAGCAACCTGGACTAGATAGATATGCTGAGCAGAGATTAAGTCAGAAGAGTGGATTAGCTCGGCGCAAGGGCCCACAGTAGATGACCCCAACCCAAATAGCTCATAATGACAATTGTTGTAGTAGAAGGCCATGTAGTGCTCCCCTATATCCAAAACAATACGACCCAACTTCTTAAGCCATTGGGCTCCTAGGATGACATCGAACTGGCCCAAATCCATAACAAGAAAGTCTTCTGAGAATGAATCCTTGCCCATAGTCCAAGAGAGACCTTGACAGTACCTATCAACCATCAACGTCCGGCCACTGGCCACCCCAACACGAATCATCTTGCCATAGGACAGAGGCAACCTCAAACGTTTAGCAAGAGAGGTGTTGATGACATTTGTGTGCTGCCCGTATCAATTAAGACCACGATGCTATGTTTCTTGATGCTGCCTTTGATTTTTAGTGTTGAAGCTCCTTCAGCCCCAATAATGGCGTTAACCACAGCGTTGGAAGGAGAAGGTTCTGAGGTGAGCTGTAGTTCCTTGACGGCATCAACAAACTCCTCATTGTCACCTTCTGGAATAACAAGCATCATCACTTGGGATTCCTTACACTTGTGCGATGTGGAATATTTTTCGCTGCACCAATAACAGAGGCCACGACGGCGTCGGTCTTCCATCTCCTTCTTGGATAAAGTCAGAGCAGGTTTCTTCACTGATGAGGAGCTAGATGAACCTGCTGAATGAGCAGAAGGAGCAGAGAAGGGGGGCTTCTAAACTGAAGAAGGAATGAAATTAGAGGTGGAAGCAAAACTACGTGACCGGGGCGTTGACGTCGGACACCACGCGGTGATAGTCCGCTCTTGAATCTTGGCCATTTGCATCTTACTAGCAAGGCTGGAGAGTTTAAAAGCATCAACAGCCGACTGTACATCAGGGCGGAGACCACCGAGGAAACAATCCATAGCGATGTCTTTTGGAATATCAATATCAGTCAACAAATCATCAAATGACTCTATATATTCATCGACGGTCGATGTTTGGTGGAGCTGCTTCAATTGCACCATGGGGTTAATGTGCTTGATATCAGTGAACCGTGCTTCCAGCTGAGCGAAGTATTGCTCCCAAGAGATATTGTCCTCTTGTTGTTGCTTCATGTAGTTAAGGTGCCATTTCAGCGCCTTTCCCTCTAAATGGATGCTGAGAAGGTGAATGCGTTGCTCAGGTGGAGTTGCGTCCACGATGAAAAATTGACGGCATCGATACAACCAGCCCTTAAAGTCGGAGCCGTCGAACCTTGGGAACTCGACTCGAGTGGTCTTCGTCGGAGGATAATACGCGGAATGGTGGTTGCCGAGCGTACCGAACTGCACTTGCGGGTTCCGAGGGCCATTGTTGGAGGAGCTTCCGTTCATATCACCATTACCTCCGGTCGGGCGTGTGAGTTGGTGAACTGCGTTGGTCAAGAAAGTAAGGCAATTCTCGATGCGAGCCATCGAGTTTCGTAGTTCCAAGATGTCAGAAGAGTGTTGCTCCAGTCGCAGATTACCGTTCTCGATCATCGAAGTGTTAAGTTGCAGACGTTGTTCCAGGTCGGATAAGCGCTCGGTTGAACGCGTATCTGGCGCCATTGCCAGTGCAGGCTCTGATACCAGTTGGTACGAGCCACACGGGAACAAGAACAGGAAAGGAGAGAGAAGATAGAGAAGAAAGTGAAATCAGTTCATTTATTTCATGCCTACAATGTATCTGGACCCACACGTATATAAAGGCCCATATTCACTTGAAACAGAATAACAGTAACAATTTGCTTGAAACAGAATAACAGCAGCAACTTGCTAGTAATAGAACGGCTGCCATGTACACTCGGCAAAACAGAATACAAGTCAGCTGTAACAAACTGTAACAAAAACAAACTGTAACAAACTGCCACGTAACACAACCAATGCTTTCCTTTTTAAGAAAGAGTTAAGGTATAAAAATACCTATGAATATTTGGTGCAAAAATGCTATAACAATTAAATATAATATAACACTGTTACTTTTTTCGTGCATGACCCATGCTATTTTTGCATATGCATTCTCAATTGTTTTAGGTTACATTTAACGGTTTTGACATTTAGCTCCCATTTTTAAATGTTAATGGTTACTTTTGCACCTCCAAAAAGTATTTGGTGCTAGGTGTACTTTTAGTAAAAACTCGTGGGCATTTTTGAACCTTAATTCTTTAAAAAAATTGAAAAAAACAGTTAAAATTAAATCACGCCTTATGAGAAAGTGTGAAACTTTCTGTAGTATGTGCTTAATATGGAGAAACATGAAAAGAGTACATCAACTCAGTAAAACAACCCCATTTCGCATATTACTTTCATAGGAACTCCTGAAAACTGGCTAGTGAAAACTTTAGCTGGGATCTGTCCTCTTTCAGGTTTCATGAACGTGCTAAATTTATAAAGTTAGCAGAAAGCCCCTCCTGCAGTTTGCTTTCTGATCTGATATTTGGCCATAAATGTTTTCTTTTTCAGTGATTTCAAAAAGTGGAGCTGGGCAGTTGGATCTTCTTATACTGGACGCTCTATACAAGGTCAGTAATATCCATTTTCAATATATTTCAGAAATCATATATTTCAGATGCAAATGCTTAACATTCGGCTAAATATATGCAGTATATATGCAAAGGACATAGATGCATAGGCAATCAAAATGCTGCCAAATTTCTTTTAATTTATGGGTAGATATATGGCATAAATCTTAGTTTAGTCACTCCAAGGTTCATGTGATGATCCTTGGAAGAGGGAATTTAGCCTTCTTTGAGTGGTCCACCAATAATGCTTGTTAGAAAAATTTGAAGTTTGTCAGTTGTGCCAAAATGAGGTGAATCACCTTTGTTTAGAGACCTTATCATTAATATGGAATTCAGACTTTTTTCTAATAATTATTTATAGATAAGCAGGTATGCTTGCCATGTTTGTTGTGCTCTCAATCTTTTATGGAAGATTCTTAATGATTTTCTGGACACTAATTTATTTCAGTAGGACATTGTTTGTTATAATCTTTAGAATCTTCTTCAAAAAAGACAACGATTATGAGTTGATTAATTGTTGTCGCGTCTTAATTTTGCCTTTGGGAACCCATGCTTATCTGATTTTTTCCCTCATCTTTGCATCCTTAATGCTTATTTGGTTTCCTTACATATTTTCTTATTGCCAGACTTCTCAATAACAAATGTTTCCTTCTTGATGATGTTCTGCCGTGTCTTATTGCAGACTGGATCTCATAATGTGCACTTTTGCCTTCCTCAGGTTTCCATTGCATTTTGCAACTATGTTTATACTTTTTATCTACCTGATAATTAAATTTTATCAATTGATGCATACAGGCTCTAGAAGCTGTTAAGAAATTATGTCCAAAGCAGACCCTATTTATTGGAATGACTCACGGGTTTGATTACCACAAGGACAATGAATACTTGATGGAGTGGTCCAAAAGGTACGTGTTCTTGCCATTTCTTAAAAGCAATCATAGTTTCCCTTCTGTAAATACATTAACCCATAGTTTGGATGGGAAGAAAACTAGGGGAGGAAAGAATACTAGGAGGGAAAATTCTGAAAAGTAATAAATTTCCACTATTTTATTGGAAGTTTGTCTTCCTAGCTTTCCCTCCTCCCCATTTTCCTCTCATTTTCCCCAAACATAGCCTAACTAATAACCGATATGCTCATAAAAATGGACCCTGTGAATCTGGTGCTCAAGTAATTTCAAGTGCTCTATCTTATTCTCTCTATGTGATCAAATGAGATAGTAACTTCAATGATTGTGCTTAGGGAGGGAATTCCAGTTCAGCTTGCACGTGATGGTTTGAGAGTGCCCATAGACTTATAGTAAGTTGAGGCAATGCTCGTTGACTCGAACCTCGGTTTCTTCGCATTAGGAATGGCTTACATAGATGAGAAGATTATGAACCAGAAACTGTGATCACTGACATGCATTTGTGGCATGCCTCACCGTTTTTGGAATGGGTGGCCCTCCCAAATAAATAATCATGTTGGTAGCATATTATTACATCTTTCCTTTTTCTGTTTGATAATTGCGAGCGTAGTTTGCCATTAACTTAGTTATAGGTGTATCATTTTATGAAATTGCCTTGCGTACCATTTACACTAGATGGAAAGCTCTCCTTTTCTTTATCCACATTCACATAGCAATAATAAGAAATACATTTCCATTTTTTTATATTACTTTTTTCCTTTTTATTCTCTCATTATTATAATGAAGCTATTGAATGGGATTTTTTTAGTTAACATTGTATCTAAGGTTGGTTTTATTGGCAAAAAAGTAGCTAACGTCACACAGGAATGCGGGTTTAAATTAGATTCTATTACAGATATGAGAACATTATTAGTAATAAATAATCTATAAGTTTATTTATAAATATTCGTTGAATTGCATATTCGGATTATAGTGATCTCTTAGGACAAAAAAGAACTTATATTTTAAAATTAAAATATGAAATTATCTTTGTACCAAAAACATATATGATATTATCTCTTAAAACAATGAGAATGAATGATTCCATAATTAGAACGGTCCTAACCTTAAATTAAAAAATTGTTAGCTGTGCTCATGACGTCAAATCTCAAGAGAAGACGACCCTCGGCTCTGGCGATTTGATGTTTAGAATGAACAATAGATTTTAATTGCCCCACGGGTCTCTGCTCATTGCTTCCTTTAAGTGGCCGTTTAAATCACGCAATGCTTTGTAATGGGATGTAATGTGGATTGCATGTGTGTGTTTGGTATGTCATACAACCAGATTTATTTTTGAACATTCTTAATTAAATTTAAATAAGATTTATTTTTCAACATTCTTGATTAAATTTAAATAAGATGAAATGAAAAAAATGTCCGGAATTCAAACTAAAAAGAATCCCTCTTTCCTTCATCCAGCACCCTTCTCCGTTTGTCCACCACCAGCACCACCCAAGACCACCCATTGCTGACATCATCCTTCTTTCACGACTTCACCCAACCCAACAAAAATAGCAATCAAGACAAATTCTAGACTGTGGATTCACGTTCAAGAACATCAATTTCTCCCTCATGGCCTTAGATATGCAATAAGAACTAGCCAAATTCAAGAACTCGTGGACTCATTGTTGTTCAAAAGCATCCTCTTTAGGTTCAAGAACCAGATTTATCGTCGCCGAGTGTGGTGCAGTGTTGTGGATCTTCATCATGGATTCATCATCATCACAAGCCTTGAAGTTTGAGCAAGAAGCAGGCAAGTAGTATGGTGGTGTCGTGGACGGTGGCAGTGAGGAGAAGCATGCAAGTGAGATCGCTGCTAGCGGAGGTCAAAGGGTGCGTTGCACGATGGTGTGAGGCATTTGAGGAAAAAAATGGATTGCAGCACATGGGAATGTGGATTGCTTTGGGTTTTTTTTTTTAATGTAATCCCTTTTATTGGATGTCCCCGAAGGGACAGTAATCCCTATTACTACTTTTAAATATATTACAAAATGTAACATATTGTATAAGCCCAACCAAACATCTGAATTTGTTGGTTGCATGACATTTTTTATCAACTTTTTTGGAATTGATGAGGAAAGTAATTATAAAAAGGAAAATGAATTATTTATTAAATGAGGTATCGTTATTCCTATTGTTCTTTTGCAAGAATAATTTACCCAACTATCTCATATGGATCAACCTTAGATTCGATCAAAGTATTATAATTTTTTTACAAAAAGAAATAAAGAAGGAGATTAAGCAAAATTTAAGTTGGGGAATTGAACGCTTACGCTGCAAAAAGATCAATCTTTTGTAGCGGTTAAATCAATGTATTTGTAGTAGTTTTAACCACTATTGACTTGGTAACGGTTGGCCAAACAGCTACTAAATTCGGCATGGCAAATGATTTTGCAGTGGATTTAAGGAACCACTGTGCACAAGGTCAAACTTGTCACCATATTTGTAGTGCTTTGGCTAAACTGTTGCAAGAAAGGCGGCACGCAGGGGGATCCTGAGGAGCATTATGTAGTGATTTAAAAATCGCTGCTAGTTCAAATAGCCATTTTGGATTTAATTTTCCCTTTGTTAGTAGTTTAGAACCACTACTTTGGGCAAAAAAAAAAAAAGTTTAGAACCACTACTGTATTGGCCAATTTTGAACTGCTACTAATTTTGGAGCTTAAATTTGGATAGTGTGGGAAACGAGATTTAAATTATTGGTGCCAACATTTGTAGCGGCTGTAGAACCGCTACTAAGTGTATTTAAAGTATTTAGAAATTTAGTTTCCTGCCTAAAGTTCTGTTTCGTAGTGGTTTTACAATCGGAGAGAATATATTTAAGAAAAATAATTTTTTATTTAAATAATGAAATATTAAAAATTATTAATTATAATATTTAAAAATTTTAAATATCATTATAAATTTAAATAGTACAGTAAGAATATTAATTTAAATTACGTGTTTAGCTGTTAATTATTTAAGGGGAAGTTGTAATTATTAAATGGTTGATTTAAAATGTTTGGAAGAAGTAGATATGTAAAAACCTGAAATGAGAAAAGAATAATATTAGTATATTGGAAAAATTAGTTGGAATAAATGAGAATAAAGATAGTTACCAAATGTAAAGAATAATAGTGTGTAAGCTGGTGACATGAGAGAATGATGAAGGAAGGAAGAATGAAATGGAGTAGTGAAAGAGGAGTGCAAGGGAGAGAGAGGAGAAAAAAAGCGAAATTGGGGAGGGAAGGAATTTATAGGATGTCTGATAGAAATTAGTAGTGGGTTAGGTGACGTTGTTTGCAGTAGTTAAGTTTTGCATCGTTTTTTTTTAAAAATTAGTAGCTATTTTGCAAACCGCTAATAAACATGGATTAGGATTTTTCTTTTTTCTTTTTAAAAAAACTAATGTCTTCTGATTGACACATATTGCATTTATGAATTTTTCTGATATTCAATTATATTAAATACATGAATTATTTATTCATTATCATCACCCTGATAACAGGTAGACTGTTATCTCCTTCAGGGAAGAAGTTTTCAAAAGTAGTTGGATGAAATGGCTCTGTCTTGTAGGTGATTTATTCATCGCCATCACCTATGTCATTAAGATCTCTAGGCTTAACATGGATAGCTATACTCCTATCTTTATGTTTCTCATCCTACACATAATGAACTTGGTGTATCTTGTTAGAAATAGGATTTGACCAAGAGTGGGGGTGAATTGGTAACCTTTAAAATTTAAAGCTAAATAAAGTAGTGACAAAGTACTAAAGAAGATGAGAGAAGAGATTGATACAATGATTTATACTGGTTCGGTTCTCCTAACCTATGTCCAATCTATTGAGATAATGTTTTGATGATGACAAACATGTTTTTACAGGAATTATGAATTGCTTTTCATAGCACTTTCAAAGGAACTCAAGTTTTGATGGTCTTATTGTGAATACTCGAAGTGTTGAATGTAAATACTCAAGAAAAGACAGTTTTTACACTTAACACTTTCAAAAACACTCGAGTATTGGTAAAAGTATTGACAACACTCGAGTATCAATACTCGAGTATTGATGGCTGAATCAGTTTTCAAAATTCAATACTTTTAATGGAACTCAAGTATTGGTGAAAGTACTGACAATACTGGAGTATTGATTGTCAATACTCGAGTATCGAGTAGCAAAATTGATTTAAAAAACATAACACTTTCAAAAACACTCAAGTTCTCATAAAAGTATTGTCAATACTCGAGTATCGAGTTGCTAAAATCATATTTGAACTTCAATACTTTCATAAGGAACTCGAGTAGTCATAAGAGTATTGATAATACTCAAGTATTGTGAAACAATATTCGAGTATCGAGCATAAAACCTTCTTTCTAAACTTTATATTCGAGGATCAAACGAAGTGCTTGCTCTAACTCTCAAAACTCAAATGTGGGTTCACAAAACTTGAGTATCGAGAGTCAAGCAAGGAATTGCCTTTAGAAAAATTCATTGAAACTTGAGTTTTCATTTCCAATACTCAAGTAGTGACATCACTTTTATGCATACTCGAGAATCATTGAAAGTATTTATAACAAATTGCTTCACAAACACTCGAGTATCACTGGCAGAACTCGAGTATTGTTAATACTCTCTAGTTTTGTCTTCAACACTCGGGTATCAACAAAAGTGTTTCTATATTTCATAACAATATTTCCTTGAAAACTTGAGTATATCTTGAAAGTATTATGAGCACTCGAGTATTATCAATATAACTTGAGTACTTCAACATAACAATGAGAAAAGTCTGAGTATCTTTGCCAACAACACTCGAGTATTAAACAATCATACTTGAGCATTCCTTTTACTGATAGTGTATCGATGGTCAGAAACTCATCGTTCTTTCCTCTTTTATGCTTCATATATTTGAATTCATTCTGCACACATAAATGCTCACTTTACCCACTTAACAACAGGGAATGGGTCGTCTGATCACTTCATCGGAATACACTCAACGGACAAAAACTCATGGCACGGCCATACCATGTGTCAGAAGCATTTAATGTACAACGTTGAACAATGATGTTGAGAGTAACGTAAACAAAGCTCTTCCTAACAGACATTTATTACTGCTCAACTATAAATTGAAGAGGATTCAAGACGAGAAGAGAAAGAACACATCTAGTGAGAAATAGCATTTACTGATTATTCATCTTCTTCATTTTCACTCTCACCATCTTAAATACTTCAGTGTTTAGCATTTAATTCTCTTGAGAGAATATTCCTTTTCAAACTTATGATTCTGTGGGTATTATTCAAGATTAGAGAATCTTGAGTGGGATAGTGAAACACACGAAAAGAGGGGGAGAATA
>QFDD01004908.1:0-14420 GCA_006871305.1 Vachellia collinsii | reverse complement strand
TTAATGCGATGTATTGAATATACGATAAGGGTGGAGTGTTAAAGTATTTTCGAATAAATGCATCTCTACGTCATTCATCGTCATCATTTATTAATATGGATATTAATTTGCCTTCTCAGCCTACTACCCAAGACGGGTAATTAAACACGTGGGGCCTAGTCAATCAATGAACTCCTGATTCTGGTGTTTGGTTACATCAACGCACACATTCATTTCGTATCGAGCCATGAACCAGCTCATTCAAAATTCAAAGCAAGCATGATCTCCTTCTTGTTAGGGCAAATTATATTCCTGATCAAATAATAAAGGTAATGATTACAATAATTAGCTAGAGTTTGCATTTGAATGAGGGGAAAGAGATATAAAAAATAAATGGGGATATTAAAAAGTAAGAGGTAGTTGAGAAGAAAAAACAAGGGTTTATATATGTTGTTAGAGTTCGGAATTAAAACCGGTCCGACCCGTTTAAACCATAGTTCTAAAATTCCCTCAATTTCTCACGTTGACCCTATTTTTCCCCTCAATGCCCCTATTTAATACAAGAAAACGTGTGGGTTTTTTGTGTGATATAATGACACTTTCATTAATTATGTGATATATTAACTACATTAATTATCTCCCAAACAACTCTGCCTATTCATCCACTCTCTTCTTCCATTAAATAAATATATTTTTTTAATATAAAATACATATTTACTCATATATTACAGGGAGTTAGTACTTAATTAGATTGCAAGGAGTACTACTAAAATTTTATCCAATTTACTAGTCTACTAATATAAAGCAAATAAGTTCCGTCCAGTTCATTTTTTTTCCATATACCATATTTAAATTGTTGGCTTTTTTTTTTTGATACAAAAATTGTTGGCTTTATTAAAAGAAATTAATTTGATATTATAAAAAAAGGAAGAACACGAAGAAATTAAGTTGAAGGAGATGTGTAAAAAATGGTTTCTGGTGTTGAGGTTTTGAAAGCGCGTGGAAGGGAGCTTTCCATTTTTCTTGTATAAAAGCTTCACAAATCCTTTTCTCCTCCTCTTATTTTCGCATCTTCTCTGAGATGGCCAAGACGGGTTCCCCTTTGAACGGTGCCTGCTTTTGTTGCTGTATCTCCATCATCTTCTTTAGCACCGTCATCTTCAGCGGCGCAGTCGCCTTGGCGTTCTGGCTCATCGTCCAACCAAACAAGGTCGGGTTCCACGTGACGGACACCTCCCTCACCGAGTTCAGCTACACCAGCAGTAATGGCACACTCCACTACAGTCTTGCTCTCAATATGACCATCCGCAACCCCAACAGAAGGCTCGGTATCTACTACGACTACGTTGAAGCCAGGGGTGTGTACCAGGATGCCAGGTTCGGTTCGAACCACATTCCGCCTTTCTATATGGACCACAAGACTACTCACTACCTCAGCACGGTGTTCAAAGGTCAGCACTTGATTTCCCTGCGCGCCGATCAGGCTTCCGAATATAATAAGCAGAGCAACTCCGGGAAGTACCAGATCGATGTGAAGTTGTATCTCAAGATTCGGTTCAAGTTGGGTGACTTGGAGAGCCTCAAGTTTAAGCCCAAGGTTCATTGCCACCTCGAGGTCCCCTTGAAGGCCCAAGGTGCCATGTATTCTGGTCCGCTCCAGAAGTGTGATTTGGACTTCTGACGATGGGCAGTAGTAGCTGTGGAGAATCCTGGGCTTATAACATCATCCGCATTCCTTCTTTTTCTTTTTCTTTTTTGGTCGAGTCTTCGAATGCTAGCTGTCGAATCGAACTTGTGCTCTATCGTTTAAAGGCATGGCTATAAACCACAAAGGCACAAGCTAGCTAGCAGCATTCCTTCTTTTAAGTTAAAAGGAGGGCGTCCGGTTGGGGTGTTTTATTGGGGGGTTTTGATCTTTCTTTCTATTTACCTTTGGTTGTAGCTTCCATGAGCTATGAGTCCTGGGTTGAGGGAAAAGTGACCCAATTGGTGGAGAAGATGATCTTGGCGATGGTGCAGAGGAAGGGAGTTTGATGGCCCTACGGATTTTTGGGTTTCCCTATGCCTTTCTTGACTGAATCCAAGCAACAGCACTACTCGTTGGTGTTAAAGAGATGGTTTCTCTCCGATTTGGTTTCTTGTTTCTTCTCGTTCTATCTAGTTTGGATGCGTGTACTTATGGCTTTTTAGATCTGGTGCTAAGGGGATGGGATGGTGTTGGTTGATGCTTTTTGGAGGCTTTTCTTTTGGGTTGTATATGTTGCTGTTCCTTTCCACACATTTATTACATGGTGTGCCTATGCTCTTATGGTTGTGTAGATAATAAATTAAAAAAGATAGGACTTTTAGGGTGGTTTTTGGAATCCGCATCCCTTATTTTTGGCATTGTCATGAAGGTTCTCTGGTTTCTTCGACAGCGGCGATGCCAACAACAAAGCTCTCTTTATTTATTTTAGGGTTAGGTTTTTGGATTGTGACTTTTTTTGGGCTGGGCTTTTGTTTTTGGGATTGGGCTTTATTCTTTTATTTTATGCTCTGTAAGTTAACTTTAAGTGAAATTTGTACCGAAAAAAAACTTTAAGTGAAATTTATATTTTTGGCCAAAAAAACCATATTTTCTGTTAATTATATATTCGCATTACTTGCGTGAGTTGAAACTGTGAAGAATTAGCTTTTTGTGTGGTTGGTAGAGACCAAACTTTTCTTCTCACCTTTCTCTGCCCCTTTATTGTTGATAATTAGCTTTTCAGAAAATTAGTTGTATATGATTAACACCGTGTGAATTTAGTTGTGTTTATTCAATTTAGGAAGTTAGCTTTTTTTTTTTGGACAACAATTTAGGAAGTTATTTTATTCCATCAATTTTAATTTAATGTTGACCGGCATATTCAAAAATTGTCAACTCTTCTGTGTGACATAAACATAACCCTCACATTATCCTTTTCCTTCGAGTCTAGATTTCTTTGAAAGAGGAACATGTGATGTGAGAGAGAGAAAGACGGGGAATGTGGGGTCAAATGATTTTGTTGATATGAAAAAAAAAACAACAAACATTACATAAAAAGGAACAGAGTTAGCGTACTGAGAAATAATATGATAAAAAGAAAGAATGATGCATAATTTCAATATGAATATTAGACAAAGCAATTTGCAGAGCGAAAGTGTCCTCTGCTTAATCACAGTTCTTGTAGTGTTGTAGTTTGATAGATTGCTTCTTCTTCTTCAAGTTCTTTGTTTTTCTTGTGATACTGAAAATTTCAGTGAATTGGACCCCAGTTGGAACTTGCCTGGATCAGGATATGCCTTCAGATTCAAAAAACGCTTACAGTCTTCACAAAACAGTTCTTACCCAAAATATACTTGAATTGATTTTATCATGTGAATTTAAAAAAATTAAAATCAGATTATGAAGTTGTAGAGATGATAAATTTGACGATTTTTTTCGCAGATAATAAATAATTTTTATTTCATCATATAATTTTTATTTTTATATTTTGTGACAACTTATAAATATCGTTTAAGCAGAATATCCATCCACCATAATTAATTAATCATAATCATAGAGACCAATTTTTATAATTAATCAGACATCAAAAAACTATAAGATCTAGTAAAAAAATTACAAACATATAGTTATAAATCAAGTAAAATTATAAAGACATTGGGCATATTTGAATTAGCAATATAAGTTTCTTACCAATGTGATTTACTATTTACAAAATAAGTGTGTAAAATGAGTTTTATCTTGATTTACATAAATATGATTTTGTAATGCTGTGGTAAATATATCCATAATTATTTAGCCACATATATTGAAAATTAATATGGATGGATGTATTGTGCATGTGTTGTGTGAGTGTGGCCAGGTGCTTGGTGCCACCCACTAGATTCAAGAGAAACATCCTCCAAGATTAACAAAAAAAAAAAAAAGAATTTTCACATCATTCTTATAAGTAACTTACATTTTGAATCAAACCATTCTTTTATCATTTATATTTTATGATAATTCTTGAAATATTTCTTCACGCTAAAATAAATTTTCCCTTTCAACTATCACTTCTAAAGCCGTCAACAACCCAATGTATTGCACCATTAATTCACAAACATCGGGTGTTTATGGATATAAATCCGAGGAACTCTGACGGTAATACTTCTCTAAGAACAAGAAACAAGAGAGTACACCTCAACGTGAGGAGGATCTTGTGCTGACAACTGATTCATTAGTCTAACAACCTTGTAATTGTTGTTTCTCTAACCAAAACCAAACCCAAAACAAAAATACTTATCTTGACGGTCGCCTTTTTCGCAGATAGTGATTGGGTTGGGAAGCACCACATATTTTTGAAGCAAGGGACTGAAAATAAGGATGGTTGGGGGAATAAAAGTAACTTTTGTTGGGTAGAAGCATACTTAATTACTGCTTTTGCTTCAAAGATTTGGGCGGCTAATTATAACAAGATCTTACTTAACTATCATTAACGCTGGCGAAAAAGTGATAACAAAAACATGTTTGGGCCCAGAAACAAAGGACAGTACCTAATGATGGGCTTGATTGGCGCAGTATTAGTCTTGCTGACCCAGAAAGCCCAAATCCACCTTAACTAACAAACGATCATCACCAAACCTTAATGTATTTAACATGACAATAACTAACGGGGATTGACTCTGACGAAAGAAGCTAATGCTTTACAGCATGTTGAACTACTATTCAAATTCCTGTTGTGAAATGTGCCTACATTTATTTTCCGATAATGCCTTAAATATAATTACCTTCACTATAACGATAACTATATTTAGGGGAAGAAACATCATAGTAAGTTTCATATTTTATTTGGTTTTTTAAAACGGTAAATATTCAAAATTACTTTTTATCTTTTTTGAAAGGAGCTATCAGTACCATAAAAAAAATGGTTACAAAAATACCCTTAATCATTCAAAAATGGCCCTACAATGCCATGGCCATTAATTTCTCGAAACATCTGTTAAGTCATGCTAAGTGTTTCACTTAAGTGGAATCATATAGCTGACAAGGCAGGTGAGAGAATATCACCACTAGAGAAAATCGGAAGAAAAAAAATGCCACTCGTCTCAACAGTAGCATCTGCGATTTCGGTCTCACTTTCAATTTGCAAATACAGGGAAAGCTCTAATATCTCCTAGGGCCAAAAGAAAGAATGAAACTTGAAGATGGACGTTGATGAAACTTCTAAACCCAAAGATAAGTTATGCGTTCTTCTCCTCATCCTTGGGTACATGTTTGCTAGGATATCATTAGAAGATCACCATTAGCATCCCCCTTTCCATTGTGCCCTTCTCTTTCCATGAAAAACATAAATCAACCCAGAAAGCTCAAAAAATCATATAGATCTTAAGCATCCTTACCAAGAAATCGCAAATCACAAGTAGGAGCAAGGAGATTTTTTAGCTGATGGAAATCATCATCAACAACCATTATCAGTTAGAATAATTTCATACAAACAAAAAAAGAAATTGCTTTTCCGTTGAGCTCTGTTCATAGCCTGATGCCGGTGTCGTCACTAAACTCAGCGGAAAAGTTCAAAACAAATTTAAGAATTCATCACTGAGCTCCGTTCTTAGCCTCATGTTGGCATTGCTGTGACTGTTATCAGTGGCAACCTGGTTTTCCGTTGGAGATTTCCGAGGTTTTTCAAAGTCTAAGTGAGTAGAAGATGTCAGGTGTCATGAACAAGGAGGATAAGAAGTGAAAAGAACTATAGCATAATTAACAATTATTAAATAATTAATCATAGTTATAAAAGAATTTGTTTATCATTTTCAAAAACTTTATTTTAATCCATCAAATTAACACCTTATTCACGACATAACATCGCCTATAAATCTACACATTGAAATCCAGGATACAAAACCACCTACAAATTCACTAAATAAATCCATACATAAGATTAAGACCACAATTAAAATAAGGATTATAATTCAACCCACTAGTCTTCGTCTTTCCATAATGTAACCCAAACACATGTGTTCAGATATAAACAGTTATCCTTTCAAAAATAAAATTAGAGTAAATTAAAATATGATGACACTATAATGGCAATATATAAACAATACAATCATTCAAAAGATTTTAGAGGCATACAAGGTTACAAATACTTATGCCTCTACTTGCTTTCTTTGACCCTTATTCGAAAGAGAGGTCTCGCCTGAAAAAAAGAGTTAATACCATGAGGTGAGATATTACGTCTCCATAACCAAAATTAATCTATAATATATACAAGAAATGAATGTAAGCCAACGAAGCAGGTTTATCAACAGTCACATTAATAATTTTAATAATAAAATCATACATAATACTTTCAATAATTAGACCCATCCTCACACATTCATCCTGCTCCCCTTTATATCTGCTGGACGTGGTACAGTCTATTAGTGCTAGTATACCCGGCCAAAGGTTAGCTAGTCACTTCAAGAACATTATCCCCTTCCATGTCACCATCGATATACCGTAACAAGAAGGTGTCCGCCCAAAACACTCAACTCAAATCCGGGTCAGGAATGAGAGAGTCGATGGGCACACAATTCAATCGCATCTCTTCCACACAACCCAATATATCCCATAACACAATATAACATATCCAATGCAATATACTTTTCTTTTATCAACATCTCACAACAAATAACATTATGCATAAGTCACAATCATCTCAACAGCAATATTATCACTTATAATCACATCTCATATATACATGTTGGAAAATACATTGCTTAACTGTAAATTGGTAAATATTCAAATATATGCATGCTTTTTCAAAAACATAGATAAATAATATAAAAGAAAGTAAGGTCTCAAAAACACCTTACAGTTTATAAAGTGCATATAAAATAAATTAATCCCAGTTACCTCAATTCCAAGCTTAACCTTGAATTCTTTAGAAGCCAAGAGTACAATTCACAATTTCGAATCACACATACCAATCTACACAATAATATAGAGATAAATTTAATACACAATTTACATAGTTAACACACCTAACCAACTTAAAAGTTTTGGATCAATTACACAAAATCACAATTTGTACTCGACTCTCAATCAGTTGTTCTCACTTGAATTTCACACTTTTCCCAACTCAATTAATTAATTTAAATCAGGATTTAATATCAAATACATGTTATTGTACCAAAACCCCAATTTGAAATTTAGATTTTCAACATAATATACTAATAGCATTATCAATAACCCCAAATAAGTTGTTTACTACAATTTTAATCTAGAAAATAATCCAGAAATAAAAACAATGGGTCTGATGCTAAAAAAATCATTATAAAATCATAAAATGACTAAATCAAAAATCTAAATTAATGAAAACTATATATTAATATCATTTTACATTCATATAATCTTATATTGTTAAAAATCACAACTTTTCAAAATTTAAACATTACAAATTTTCTCTAATCAGAACAAAATTATCACCATTTGAAAGAGAAAAATATATAGAACAATTTTTATGAAGGAAGTTTAGTGACAGAGGAGTTTTGCTTACCAAATAAGCTCCAAAGAAATAGGTCCACGTGAGATCAACGGAGAAGAGAAAAGTAACGCGCGTACGAAGAGGAGAACGCACACTTACCCCATTAATAAAGTTTTGGTTGGAAATACCATATATGGCCAAAAAAAAAATTTACAATATAAAACTCTATGTTTTCATTCTTTCCTGTTTCTTTTTTTTTTTTTTCTATCCTTCCTTTTATTTATCTTATTATTATTATTTTCATACATTTCATTTATTCTATAATACCAAATAAAATAAATATAAGATAATTTTTAATTATAATAAAATAAATATTCTCTAATAATAATTTTAAAAAATAAAATTTTAGGACGTTACAATAAGCCTACCGATCAAGGTGCGAATATCAACCTTAAGGTCTAGGGACAGGATGGGATGAAGTTTTCTTCAAGATTAAGAGAAGCACTCGACTGAAAAACCTTATGAATGCTTTTCGAGTTGAGCAAACTCCAAATAAGCTGGAAATGGAGGATGGAGATGAAATCCAAATTTAATACCTTTAAGGAGTTTAAATGTCATAGAAGATAAACTAATACCCTTGATTTCAAATTTGAATATGTTGTCGACGACTATGAATCTTCTTCATTGGAGGAGAGGAGGGAGAGGGAGTGATGCTCATCAGATGACCTTCGTGTGCGGTCTCATCCCTCAAATCTTTGCATATGCCATCAACTTCCCAATCTAGAAGTTTCTACAAGCTTGGGGCATAGTGGCCCCCAGTACGTATATATCGTCGACGACGTTGGTGCTTCATCTTGTGTTAAGCTTCTCGGAGCTGTTGGAGTTCTTCAAATTGTTGGTCTTGCCATATCAACTTAAAATGTTAATGAGATGTTTGCTTGTGAGTGGTCAGACCACATATAATGTGGCCTTCTTATTGTCATATCATAGGTTTGATCCAATATTTTCAGCTCACAGTCAACATCCTTGAAATTAACAGTCATAGCATTTTAGAGTCATTTTTAAATGATTAATGACATTTTTATGACTATTTTTTATTTATGATGCTGACAGCTCTTTTCGCAAAAGATAAATGGTAATTTTAAACCTTTATCCTTTTTAAAATGATTAAAAAAATAATAATGGAGCTCCAATATTTGAAAATATCCATATTACATTAGCAACGAGGTTTTAATGAAAGTTTAAAAAATTGGACCAGACATTGAATCGAGTAAGACAGTGGTTCAAGTATTAATTGATCAGACCGGCTATATTAAAATAATAAAAATTAGTAGATTATATTTTATTTTATAAAAATTAAAAGATAAAACTTAGAATATTATGTTATTTTATGCATATTTAAAATTTTTAGTGTTTAATTAAATATAAGTGATAAAAAATTGAGATAAAATGAATTAACTTTATCTTATTTTCTTATAAGTAAATTTCTTTAAATAGAAAATTAAAGGTTAGTTTTATTACCATATCTATTTTTAAAATTGATTAACAACATCTTTCCACTCTGATTTCATTTTGCAACATTTTTAACCTTGAATGAGTATTTTTAAAGTTGATTGGTTCCCAGCTCAACACCTCACCCAAACTGGATCACTGGCCGGTACTCTGGTTTCCAGCTTAAACCGATCAGTCCGGTCCGATTTTTTGAACTATGGTTCTAAGTAAGCCTTTCTTTATAAGTTATAAATAGTGCAACTTATTTCTTAAATTGTATGCTCCTTCTAATATTGTCTTTTACAAGGCACATAATGGGAGAGACGTTTAGTCCATTCTATAAAAAATAACTTGACCAAGGTATGTATGGCATTTTTCCAATGTTGCCCTGTATTATTAAGAGTCCCGTTCCACGATGTGAAAGAAAGTAATAATTTTTATTACTTTTTTTAGCGCATGGTTTAAACAACTGAAAATTTTTCATTATTGGGTTTAATCCATTTTTCCAAATGGTTTATAGAATTTTCATTTCATAATGGATTACCCATTTGTAAACCTCGACTTGAAAGTCCAATTTCTTAGTTTTATAGCCTCAATATGCTATTATTGGGTTTAATCTTTCAAAGTGTACACCATTAATGTGTTTTAGTTGTTATCATATCGACTGATTTTTAATTTAGCTTCGACTTGATATTTGACAATCTTTAGAGAGTTGCTTGGATTTGTGTTAAACTTCATATATAATTGATCTTTATGTTACATTTACACCGAGTCGAAGCAAATTATAATCTTTATGACTTGCAAATGATGCAATTTGTTATAAATTTAAAAGGGAGAGGGTATAGATTGATCTTAGAAGTTTTCACTTATAAATAATATTGTTGCACAAAGGGGGTAACATTGCTCATCAAATGATCTCATCAATCTTTTTCTAATTAATCTTTCTATAAAAAATGATGTATTATTAACTTTTATTTAATTATATATATGTGTATCTAACTTTAGTCATGTAATTATACATATATGATCAATATTTTATCCAAAAAAAAGGTGATGTCACCAACTCATGTCCCATTTGCTTTCAAAAATTTATTTGAATGACATATAATTATATGTTGCACTTATCACCTTCTAGATAATCTGCCTTGGATCCCCTCGCTTGGTTCCAAATTGCTCGCATGATGCATTAATCGATCCCTGAACACAGTGATAACCTTAGCTTTATTTATACAGCCACGAAAATAATGAACTAACAACGATTCCAATTCCAATTCCAATAATAATATTTAAAGAAAAGATAACAAACATAATTATAGAATAATCTAGACATTTTATTTTATTAACATAATGTAAAATATTAAAACGTAAGCACCCAATAGATTTTAATTCTAATGGATGGATATTGTTATAAAATAATCCTAATACACTATCTATCTAAATTTAACCCTAATTGATCAATGTCTCATATTCCATCCACTTATATGGTATATAAGTTCAGTTAAAGAGACAGTTTAATTGAAAATTATAAAACTATTGTGATTCGTATGTTTTAAGTAGTGACTTAGCAGCGAAAAAGATTTTTTTTTAATATTTAAGTTCAGAAATATCTATATTAAAACTTAAATTTTTTTTTTAATTTCTCACAAATTTTTTATTTATAAATTAATTTTAAATTTTACAGATAAATTAAACATATTTTCCAATAAAAAAAAAGTATAAAGCGATTTATTTCTACAGTTTTCCACTTTTCCGAGAAAACGTGTACCATGAATATATGATATATCCATAAATATCTATATTGGTAAACAAGTTTTGTCTTGCTCCAACCGGACCGATATATTAATCGTTGCCGGTCAGCGAAGTTTCCTGTTTTCTTCGATTCCCATTACTCCAATTCCTTTCCTCCCCTTCTCTTGTGCTTTCGTGCGATTGAATCAAAAGCTAATTTTGTCGCTGGTTTCAGAGTTGGGAACTGAATCATCTGCCTCACTGATGGGTCTCTTCGATTCTCTACTCAATTGGCTCCGCAGGTATGCTCTTTCTTCTTCTCTCTATCATGAATTTCTGCTCCCATGCCTCTCATGTTCTGATATTTCACAAAAATCTGTTATGAAATCGACTCGATATTCCCTTTTGAATCCGAACAAAGAAAACAACTTTGACCCAAGTTGGTGCTTGTTCTTGGCTATGAAATTTGATGCCTGGTTGTTGTGGGAAAACGGGATTTTTGTTTTATACGCGATGACCCCTTTGTGAGTCTTGTTCTAAGAGCCCCAATTATTCGCTTTGTAGCTTCACATCAGAACTCAACGAACTTGAAAACCCTCAAAATAGTGGGAAAGTTCCTTCCTGTGATCAGAAAATTTAGCGGAACCAATATGTGCTTTCACAATACATACCTCTGAATCGAGCAAAATATAGGTTCTTAGAGGCTGTCTAGTTACTGAGGTTGGAAAAATCTTCAACTGGACCCATGACTTAAAAAAGCCATCATTTTATTATTTTAAGCAAAATTGGATTTGGGCATTTAATCGTGCACAATGTTTAAAGTAGATGGATATTCTAAGTTGGCACAGAATTTATGGTTTATTATGTGAGTTTTCTTCTTTTTGCATCTTTCCTCCAAAAGAAGTGACTTTTTCATTTTATTCAACAATTTCTGCACCTGTAGTGGTAAATATGAAGTTAATAAAGCAATCAACTAGCTTTTGAAGGAAATTTCTTCTTTATCTTTCTCCCTTCTTCTGGATAAACATCATGGGGAAAATATAATGTTTTGGTGCATTAAGTTTTCTCATTTCCAAATAGATCATTTAACTCCTGGTTCATATAACATGTATTTAAACTGTCAACTTCATAAACTGGCTTAGTTGACAGATCAAAGCATCTTACATGTTTGAAAAAGTTGACAGTTTATGATACATATGATGTGAATTAAAATTTGAAATGACCAATTTGACACAAAGCAGCCTGAAGGGACCAAAACAATTTGACCAATTACTTAATCTCAAAGAAACTGGCTTTTTATGTGTCAAATTTCTCATAGGCATTGGCACCTATGATGGGAGATCAGACCTTTTAAGTGCTAAATATATTTCCTTTGCTCTGCATAAATGACTTTTGTGGGTATGATTAAAAAAAACAAAGAAAAAATAACAATTATGTAGAACAAGATGTTACAGAACTCCAAAGCAATAACGTGCTTGAAAGAGACTCTTTTTTAAAAAAATGAAAATAAAATTGAAAAAAAGAAAAAAGAAAAAAGGTTCTGAGTTTTATTGCTGATATTGTTATTCAAATATTTTCCACATTTTGACATCCATTCAGGTACTTTGAATGAATATTACGTTATGTGGTCTGTATGAGTAGCATAGCGCCCATCCCTTTAAGCCCCTTTCTAAATCTAAATGTCCATCTTTGTGCTAGTTTATTTTTTAAACAGGAGATGGAACTCTCCCTCGTCGGCCTTCAGAATGCGGGGAAGACATCTCTTGTCAATGTGATTGCTGTAAGTTAAAGCAACCCTGAAGTTCCATTTTGTTTATACACACCTTAATTCTTGTCTCTTGGCATTAATCTTTTGATGTTTACCAGACAGGGGGATACAATGAGGACATGATTCCAACTGTAGGTATCTCTATTTCAGACAAAATTTAAATGATATATATGAAGATTGTAAAGATGTTATAGAAGGCCATTCTTCCTGTGGAAATCCAGGTTGGATTCAACATGAGAAAGGTGACAAAAGGTAATGTCACAATAAAGCTGTGGGACCTTGGAGGACAGAGAAGATTCCGAACAATGTGGGAACGTTACTGTCGCGGTGTTACTGCTATAGTGTGAGCCTTTCTCTTGATACTGTCTCTTCACAAGTTATATACATGCATAAAGTAGGCTTATGTAATGAAATAGCAATTGTAAACGTACTTTTCTTGTTTTAAAAGACTTATGGGTTTGGGTTAACAACAAAACTTACTTGAATGTAAAGTAACTTAAAGCCATTCGGTACCTTGTGACAATTAGACACCAAAATAAGGAATGATAAGGTGCAAAGACAAATTTTACCTTGTAGGTGGTGCAAAACATAAATGTGATGACTAAATCCTTGCCCTAATACTCCCTCTTGTCCCTAATATTAGAGCTAGTTAAGAGGTTGGATTTGATCCTAAATATAAAGATCTTAATCCATTTCGTTTCCTTTATTTATCATTTTTCTCCAAACTTATTTAACTAATTTATGAATTGATGTCTAATATGATATTCTACATTTGTTCAAATTAACTAATTTATTTCATTTGCCTAATCCACCCAAATTAGTTAAGTATCTCTTATATGATAGGGAGCATATTTGTGTATCAAAAGGAAAATATTCAGGAAGTACAGACATAGAATGATCACCAAGTCAGAGACCAATATTAAAGCATGATTTGATATTTAAGTTGACATGAAAGGGAAGTAAGCATCAAATGCCTTAATGATCTGTCAAATAGGCTTTAAGACCATGCCAGAGACTGGTAATTCTAGAAGTTTAAGCTTTCATGAAAAAAAACTTTAGGTATTATTTTACATCTCATAATTCCTGTACTGGTTACAAATTTCACCAATGTGCAGTATGTTGTACACTGCTAAAATTTCAACTTGAAGATCAGAAAATCTAATGGTTGTATAATAGATGTTGTTGCTGATTAAAAGGAACATTCTGGAAGCGTATCATTACCTGAGGATTGGGAATCAGATCTTTACAATGCATTTAACATACTTTGTTTCCTTTGGTTGATGAATGCAAATGCAGATATGTTGTCGATGCAGCAGATAGAGACAGCGTACCGATATCGCGAAGTGAGCTACACGAGCTGTTGACAAAACCTTCCTTAAGTGGGATCCCTTTGCTTGTTCTTGGAAACAAAATTGACAAGTCAGAAGCTTTATCCCAGCAAGCCTTGGTAGACCAGCTGTGAGTTCAAACAACTCTTGAAGATTTTCCAATGAATCTTGTGGAGTAAAGGCTTTTATTATTCAATTTCGGAGCCGCCATACTTAACCAGAAAATGACTTTCTTTTTCCTTTTTCTTGGGGTGATTTTCAGGGGGCTGGAATCAATAAAAGACAGAGAGGTTTGCTGCTATATGATTTCATGCAAGGAATCCATAAACATAGATGTCATCATCGACTGGCTCATCAAGCACTCAAGAAGTGCAGCATGATCTTTTTAGGGTTGAGTTGCCATTTATTTCACTTTTGATCCCTTGGTTCTGGAGTTATGCTCAATAAGCGGCTTTGTATGCAGTAAATGGAACTATTGAGTCAAGTCTTCTTCAACCCATTGTTATCATGATGTTGAGGAAATCCATCATGCACGAGCCTGATTGCTTCTTTTTTTTTTTTTAATAGAAATTTATTTATCATAGTTAACTTATCTAAACTGAGTACTATTATTCCCTTTGCCTTTTATTCTTTGAAATTTTTTTACTATCTAAAATTGCTACTCTGTTCAGTCTT
>QFDD01004907.1:0-10557 GCA_006871305.1 Vachellia collinsii | reverse complement strand
ATTTAGATCAGCCTAATGAGGTTAAACATGTGAGTTGGGTGGGTCATCCGGCTTTTTGTAAAAAAAAAAATTTGAAAACAAGAAATTTCAAAAAAATGAAACCAAAATGAAAAGATGTGATTCATTAATTAAAAAAATAGTAACAAAACTAGCAGTTAATTCTATATTTTTTATTTAAACAAATTTACTCATGAGAAAATAAGATAAACTTAATTCATTTTATGCCAATTGTTATTATCATTTATATTTGAATAAAAGTTGGAGAATTGATCTTTTGTGAAAAAAGAAAACATGTTTAAATAAATATTGGAGGAGAAGTAGTTTTTATTCAGAATGTATTTTAGAAAATGACTTTTGTCTATAATGCATTTTAAAAAAATACATTTATGTTTGAATAAATGTTGGAGAAGTAATCTTTTGTAAAAAAGGAAAACATGTTTGAATAAATATTGGAGAAGTGACTTTTGAGAAAATTATTTAAAAAGACATGAAATTCATTAAATAATACATATATTATTTTTTATGTTGTGATAAAATTAGAAAAAAAATAAAATGATAAATAAATTATTTATAAAATTGAAAGCTTCATTACTATCTTCAAATGCACAGTTATCATCTGAAATCTGCAAGATGATAGCATTCACATTTATACAGCTAGGATATCGCATTGATGTTTGATGGCCAACATCAATCAAAGAATAATATTTCCTAATATAGCATTAAATTATAATTGATATATTTACTTCTTTGAATGGTCCCGTCAATGGCTTTTCCCATTAAATGCATGTTTGGCAAATCTTCAAAATCTTGGTTTTGAAGGAAAACCAAGGTTTTGAAAAAGCTGTTGACAAACATGTTTCAAAAATGCAGAATAGCTTATGGGTTCAAAACTATGGTTTCAGAAGTGGTAGACAAACATATTCTTTTTCTCCAGAATACCTTTTAACTTTCAAAACCATGGTTTGGGGGTGGAAACTATGGTTTTCCAAAAAGCTATTCTTTCCAGCTTTTTCAAAAACTATTCTCTAGAATCTATTCTCCAAAAGTTATTTTACGCAATCCGAGACAGAATCTATTCTCTATAGTATTTACCAAACATGCTCTAAGGCTATTGTAGAGAACGGGACACAAAAAAGGAAAATTGGCCTCAAGTGTGGAGCCTCCAGCTGTGGCACACACCCCAAAATATCCAACAAAGGGCCCTACAGAAGTCCAATTAGGAAGCCACAAGAGACAAACAAACCAATCCTTTGCTATTCCCTTGACGATTTTTGTCCCAAAATGCATTTTGTACCAACGATACAAAAAACTCCTTTTATTTGTCTAAAATAAAAGCATGTCCAAATACTAACAAAAAAAATACTACCCATCTCTTTTCTCCAAAATGCATTCCATGTGCTGTAACTGCCCAACCAAACCTGATGTATATCTGCATTAATATTTTTCTAATATTATATTATATTTTACTTAGCCTCTTAACTTCTGGGTGTATAAGCTTAATTATGTATTAAAGAATTAACAACACTTTATGAAGAAGAAAAAGAAAAAAAGATCATCTCATGGAAAAAGAATTAGAAGAAAACTAGATGATGAGGAAGAAGAATACGAAATCATAAGTTACGAATCAGTCAGTCTATTAACTTTTCATCTCTAGTTGTCATCTTTCCATTTTTCTCTAGATATCTTGTGTACAAAAACTTTGTAGTCTGATCCGATTCAATTTGTTTGGTGTAAATAAGCAATGTGATGAAATCAAATCGGATTGATTGATCAAGCTAAACTGGATTCTAGACCAAGTGACTAAACCATTTACGCAAGTGCGATCCAGTTCATATGATTTTTTAAAGAAAATATATTAACATTTATATGTTGTTTTTTTATTTTTATTTAATGTTGTTAAAGACTTTTATGGATTTACAATTAAAATCTATTATTTTGAAATGATTTTCATATAATTGTAAGTATTTTTTTTATCATAATTATATTAATCATGTTAAATTTTTTGACCTTTCACTAAAAAATGAAAAAAAAATTAAGGAATTTAAGGTTTTATACTATCTGAACCAGTCCAATAGTTCAATAGACCAAATTTAGTCTCACCCGACTTTCAGTTTTTACCGGACTAGATCAAACCACAAAATCAACCCTTCTAGAAAAATATACATAACTTCAAGTTATGTTTCCATGGTTAAGCCCTATTATCATAATTATAGCTTATTTAAGATTAATTTTTAAAAAGTGATTATACACAATCTAAAATAAATATATAAAAAAAATTTATCTTAATTTATATAAAATTAATTATAAAAATGATTGATAAACAAATTACGACAAACAAACGTGGACCCGCATGGATAATCTTTGGCGTCAACCTTATCCTCGAAACCATAATCTTTCCTTTGACCAATAAAAAAGTATTGTCCCTTATCCGCTAAAAAAGTTGAAAGAAAGGAATACTTAATTAGTACTGAAATTGGGGTAAAAAAAAATAATTGGTACTGTAATTTACCTACTGATAAAATAAACAGTGACATTCTACAAATTACATATAAAAAAGTATTTACATTTATTACTCGATAATATTTTAAATACAATTACTTCTAACATAAAAGTATATGTATGTATAAAAAATAATAATACATATGGCATGCAAATTTAGATCATTTCAATTGATTCTCAATGATTAAAAGTTATCAACTAAATGGCAGTGAATTACCATTTAATTGTTGATATATATCGATCAGGGCATTTAGTACAACAGTAACGTCAGCAACAAACAAACAGACATGTTGGCCAAATAATGGATAGACAACAAGTATTTTCCCCAAAAAAAGGAGGAAAAAGACAACAAAAATGTCTGAAAAATGTGGACGTTGAATAAATACTATGTGTCAGGGAGTAACTTACACAAAGTTTCCGTAAAATGTAAAGGTCAACGGTCAAAGTATTCGTTATTTAATTTTTCCTCTTTTTTTTCCACAACATTACAATTGCTATAAGAGAATCAAGATTCTTTTCATATAGGAAATAAAACGCAATGTTACATTAAGGCATGGTACTTCATAGTACTTTACGTCCTTATCCATTAATTCGTTGAAAGGAAGTAGTAGTTACCAATGAATTTTCTATTTAAATAAGAAAAAAATTACAAGTGAGATTCCGGGAATTGTAGTGTTCAACAAACATTATCCAAAAAAAAAATGTAGGCTTCCAAATATCGTGTCAATTTTCTAATTGGTCCAAAAATTAGAACACTAAGTGTCAATAAGTAATTTACAGTTTTTTTCCATAAAAATGTAATTATGGTTTTACACATTTTTTATATATATTGTAATTTTAGAATAAACATGTACTGCAAAATTTAGATGGGATTCTAGCATTGCCTTGGAGGTAATATTTTTGTAAATAGAGTTAAAAGAATGTGTAGATAGCTAGTTTAAATATTTTTGGTTGTAAACAATTATAGTCATTTACGAGATATGAGCCTATATTATATGTATGAACAACTATGGGCTTGGAAAAGGCTTCAGTATGAAACGTTTTTCATTGTGCTTTTTAAAATAATACTACCTCCATTACACAAACTCGTGGCGTTCAAACATGAAATTCAAGCAGGATCCAAGAGAATATAATGATAAGAATTCCCACTAAAATCACGTGAAAGATTTTTCTGCCCTTGGATGAGTCAGAGGATTTCACCTAATATCAGTGGGATCAAAATTGGATTGACAAGCATATGCAGTGGGCATTTAGAATTCAAATCAACATGATTGAATCCAGTAGAAAGAATTAGTCAATTATAATATGATTAATCAAGGTTCAAATCCTCATTAAGAGAGAGAAAGAGGTGTTCACATTTAGTTCTTGACAGTGCCTCGAGCAAGAATGCCTTAATTAAAAGGATATATGTGCTTTAACAAAAAGAATTTCACTTCTTAACCGATGCGGGTTGGGTCTAATTGAAGGATCTATTTCCTCACAATGTTGTGAATCAATGTTCAAATCACTATTGAAAGATATATTTACATTTCGTATTTGGTAATATATTGAACAGAATTATCTCTAATAAAAGGAGAAATGTGCTTGACAAAAAAACAAGAATTCCACTTTTTATCACAATTAATGTAAGGCTCTATTCATTTTTATTATGAGATATAAATTGGGCCACAAGTCTGTTTTTTTCCTGCCTTTTTAAACTGTTCCTTGTACGTAGGTTCAGCCCAAGTTGTGCTTGTTCACTAGCTTTTTTGGTATTTAAAAAGACACAAGGATTGTATCACCTAAAAAAAAAAAAGATACAAGGATTTAATAACCCATTGACTTTATGGTACAAATTGAGTGCTATACCACCGACATCAATCCTACAACAATGATGTTAAGCTTTAATACTAAATTCTAGAACCTTTAATCCTACATGTGGATTCAATATGCTACAATCATTTCAAGTTTTGTTTAGCTTTTTAATGTTTTTGTTGGCCAACTTTTGTGCCTTTTGGGATGAAAATTGAAAAGAAAGGCGTTGCCAAAAAAAAAAAACAACGTAAAAAAGCAAAGTAGTTGAAAATCAGGTTGATGACTAAATCGGTCAAGGTTTTAAAGGAAGTTAGCGGTTCAATCACAATTATCCAATATGAAAAGTTGTAAATTTTGTGAATAATTGAAGAAATAAAAAAATGACAATTATCCAATATGAAAAGTTTATAACTTTTTACAAGTTCTCTCTCTTCCTCTCCCCCTCCTTCACTGCTCACTCATCCATCCATGCATGATGAGCCCAGCACTAAAGTGAGCCCCTTTTTATGGTCTCCCAACTCTAAAGCATATAAGCACCCCAAAACTATGAAAATGCACTTGTCTTGGTGGAATCTAATTCAGGATTTTTTCTTTCCTGCGTAAATCTTATTCTCGCCAATTGTTAATGCAAAAGTAGCTAATGCCCATTTATTTATGTGGTTTCATGGGTCCTCTCTCTTCTGTAGTCACTTTCAGACAACCCATAGCTTTAGGTTCTCTAGGAAAAGAAAAGCACATGGACATCTCTTTGAGATTGAGTATGTATAACAAGATGCTTATAAATGAGCAGCTTAGTAATAATTTCATAACTTGTAGGTATCTTTCCTCAACTTCTCTCTCTTATGTCTGCCAAGTGTTTGTCCTAATGTTTGTGAGAAGGATTATAGTACTGATGCTTAATATATATAAATTAGATAACCAATTTGCAGATGTTAAGAAAATCCATTAAGATAGTTATTTTAACAAAAATGTGTTAATTTTCCTAGAATTTCCTTTCGAATAATATGTATTTATCACTTGATGGAAACTCATTATATGCAATCAATAGGGATATTTTAGAGAAAAAAATTTTAAATTTAGAAGATAAAATGGATTGAGGTTTTATATTTATGATTAAAGTAAACCCAATGTCTAGTTTTTATTAGGACCGGAGGCAGTAGTTTCCTTGGTTACATGCCTGCTGTACTTTATGCTTGGGCCCGCAAAAACCTCATAAGTTGCAGATACATAAATTAGCAGTGCCAGATATGTTCAAGTCTATACTTTATGGTACCAACTTGTTATTAGGCAGAAAGATGACTCAAATAAGGCTTTTGTTGTAAGCAAAATACGGTGTTGGTGTCTGTTCTTGTTATAAGTATAAACACTCTGGCAATCTCAAACAAATCAAGCTGTCCCTAAGATGTTGATAGCTGAGAAGGGCATGTGAATATCATCATCACAATCATGGTATGCTCTAAATGATGTATAATTGTTGGTCTTTCAGATATCAAACTTAATAAGTTATTTTTCCTTTGATCCATTCTTCTCCTTTATTAGAAGCATACCATTTGTTTGAAGAAGAATAGTGTAGTATTTCTGAATTCTCCTTGTTCTTGCTTATAATTGCAGGATTTGGAAAGCTGAGCATGGGCAATGAAATGGGTAATAACAATACAACGTCTGCTCTCAATGGTATTATTTACTGGGTTTGTTATTGAAAAGTATTGAATTGAATATGTTGAAGTAGAGTTAGAGTTCTATCCTTTTCTTTCTTTTTTGCATTTGATTATTTTCATTTTTTGTTTTCTCTTCTGCAGAGGAAGATAATGCAAGTGAAGCTGAGAAAAAAGCCTTCAATGAGGAAGTGACAGGAGAGAGCAAGGAAGAAGAAAACAGGAAGACCCCTGCTGATAAAGGCAGTGATGGTGAAACAAAAGATGATCGATTGGCTTCAAATGATAGGAGTGAGCCTGGAAATGAGATGTCGAAAGGCAATTACACTCTTGGAGACGGTGAGAAGAGCGAGAATCTAATGGAAGAGGCTGCAATGGTTTCTGATGGTGCAATAATTGAACCTGGAAAAGATACACTTGAAGAAGATAGTCATGAAGATGATGTAAAAGGGCCAAATCAAATGATCCCAATGGCTGATGCCGAAAATGTTGAAGCGAAAGCTAGAGAATTTACCACTGTTGAATCCACGATCATTGATGAGAATGATTCATCCAAAAGTGATACTCATGGAGATGTTATAATTATAGAAAATCAGATGCCTCCTGAAGTTGAAGCTGAAGATGTTCTGAATAATGATAGGTCACCGGCTTCTAATGATGTACCAAATTTGCTTGAAAATGCCATAGGGGAAGGAAATGCCAGTGAAGATGATGAAAATGGATATCAACTTAATCATCTATCTACCGAAGGCGAAGTTGTCCAGGAACAAGCTGCAGGGATTGATTTAGATGACAGAACAAGTGAACTTCAAGAGAATACACAAAAAGAAGCTCATGAAAATGATGAACCAGCTGACAATGCAACAGGTCCCATCTCTGAAGACTTGAATGTTCTGGGAAGTGCAACCAACTTGTCTTCTGCTGATCAATCAAATGTTAAAGATTCCTTTTCTGATTCAAGTCAGCAGTTTCTTTCTATATTTTATATTTCAAGAAACTGAGAAATATAAAGTATCATAGTTTAATGAATATTTGGTATTCTGATTATCTGCAGGGCATCAAATAACTGAAACCATCCAAGTGGAAAAGTCTCCAAAAGTTGGATTGGCAGACAAAGGTGAGAACTATGCAGGTCTGTCAAACTTTTCACTGAAAAGTACTGAAGAATATGACAAGAAAATAGATTTATGCAAGGATCAGCAGGTTACATATGATCATCACCTTGATGAAGAGTCTTCAATCAAACAAGGTTAGGCCACTTGTTGAAGTTTCCATAGCCTTGATTCATCCTATGTGGTTAATTATATGACATATTAACATTAAATTGCTGAAAGGAAATTATTAGTGCAGTTGAAAGAATCGAAATTATCACATGTATATATGAATCCTTTGACTTATGACCTCTGCTATTACCTTGCTTATAATTCCTGCAGAGGAAGATAACACTGTGGTTTTAACCACATCACATGATGTAGAACTTCAAGAATCATCACGAATAGATTCTTTTCATGATGAGTTGGATGAAGTTCTTGAGGAACCATCACTTCAAGGCAGCGAAACACTTCAAAGAAGTGATCTTCCGGATTCTTATACATTCCCTTTAATGGATGATGGTATTGGTTCGGACAACGAAAAGGAAATCCATGAAAACATGTTATGTGGAGTCAGCACTGGATGTGGAGATGATGATGAATTAGGGAGTAGCAAGAAATGTGAGTCAGAGATAACACATACTTTCTCCAGCATCAATGAAAAGAGCAATCAAAGTCTTTTGGCTGAGGTCATTCATATTACCGATCATTCTGTGGATTCACCATCAGAATCTGACATGATGGATACGCAACTAAAGTTTGACAGTGAGAAAATGTCTAAGGAGCTTCAAGAAGAAAGAAAATTGGACATAAGTGGATCAGAAATGGAGAATTCACACGATTTTGAGGCTGACATCATCAATGGAAGGTCTTATGGAGAAGGAAATATGGTTCTTGCTTGTGGTGTTTATGAGGTCGGAGAAACAGATCAAGCTGAAGAACCCAAAGTTACTGAGAATGGACACCAATCTGATGTGTGCATTAATAAAAGCAACACAACTTCAGATGAAATCAGCACTGCTCCAGTTCAACAAGGTTTTATGGTTCCTGAAGCCGAAGGAGATGGGCTCATCCCAGGCTCAACGGTTGCAGACAGACTTCAACAGGAAGAGAGTTGTGAGGAGAAAGTTCTGGAAGAAATAGAGAAAAAGCCGGAAGCTTCTCATGCCATGTTAAAAGGTTCAGATGGAGAAGACATGTCAGAACAAAGTAACTCTCATCTTTTAACTTCAGGTCAGAAAGAATCTCACACTCTGCAGAATTCTTCTTTAATGTTACATATCTCTAATCACCAAGAGTACAGTATCAGCCAATCCAAGGGCTTTACTTCTAATAGCCCGAAAGCTTCAAATCACAAAGAGGGCAACCTTGATTCTTCAAACTTGACCGTACCAGCCCTGGACACAGTTGATAATGAAGCATTCAAGAAAGAAGAGAAAGACTACTCCCAACGAGCAAAAGCAACTTCAGTAAAAGATGCAGAAATAACTTCAGAGGCGAATCTTTCCAATGTACCACTTGTTAACAATCCTGTTTTTGCAAATGGAGGTTATGAAGTTATCGAAAGTAGTACAAGGTATAGCACAGAATCAAACCCTGAGAATCCGAATATCTCTTGTCTGATGCAGAAATCTCCGAGTTTCAATCTCAATCTCCGAATCGGAATGACGAAGGAAGAATCAGATCGCAATCCATTTCTCCATCAGGGTAACAAGACTGCGACCGAAGGCTTGTCGAACCAGCGTGGTCTAAATCTTAACATGCCTTGCGCTGAATATGAACAACAACACATATTGCAGCATGAAGAAATGCCAGTGGAGGAGAAGATAGTGACTATGGAAAGAAGTTACTCTGAGAAATTCCATGCTCCATTCTTAGGTCTGTTGAGAGAAGAAGAAGAAGCTCATCTTCTAGTGATGCCAAAGAAACAAGAAAAAGAAGATGGAACGGTGAAGGAAGTGAAAGAAATGGAGTTTGCTTTGCATAATAAAGGAAAAGAAAAACGCAAGCCAAGGTCTTCCTTCTTCAGCAGCTGCATGTGTTGCATGACTTTGACAAACTAGAACACACTTACAGAGATTGCTTTTTATGTGGTGCTGAGTTCTACTTCTGATTGATTTCCTTTTTCTTCTTCCGTTTTTAGTCTTTTCAGAAACTGAATTTTTAATTTGAATTGCAGCGTGGTGAGATGAGTTTAAGTTTCAATTCTTTTGGGAGACTTCAAAAGGTGGGAAGAAGAGTGGGGATTTTTTACCAAGAGGCATATTTTCTTCTTTGGATATCTGATTTCCATATTTGTACTAAAAAGGACATGCCATGTTTGGTACATTTATGAAGTTTGTGGTTGTTTTAAGCTATGTTTAGTTTTATGTCACATATAAGCCCTTTCAGCCAATGATATTCGAGCTTTTTCGGATTGATATTTATAAACGTAACTTTTTATAAAATTAAAAACCAGTTTGAAATGGACGTGTTTGTTTGGATTATATTAAAAAGTTAATTTTAGAATGTTTAATTCTGAACAAGAGTTAAAAATAAAAAAAAATCAGAAAATGTTAGCTTCAACCACAGCGTGACTTCTAAAAAAGGCTCCAATTCTATCACCTTTCCAGACAAAAAGTTTTCATCCGACTCACTGTTTTTTTGGTCTCAACCGATTGTTTTAGCCATCCTAACGGTATCCAAACAAGTCATATTCTAGAGATACGCATGATGCATTATGCATTCTAGATACAAATTATTTGATTACAAAATATACATATATGCAAATATATTTTTTAATTTAAAACAAATTTAATGAATTAAGTGGATGGGAGTATTAAGCAATAAGCATAACTGGGGAATGCATGCAGATAAACCAGTCCTATAATTTCTATATGAACGTGGCATAAATTTTGACTTATCCTAGTTAGCTCGCTAGCAGCAAGAATATATCTAGCCAACCAAAGAATTAAGGAAGGAAAAGTCTCGCGGGATTTTTTTTTTTTTGGGAAGAAACTTTTCTTCTTTTGATATCTTAAATTGAGCCAAAATGGATGGACCACGCCTGATTAGATAAGAAATGTGTGGCGTTGTTCATCACGTTGTAGTAAACAAAAGAATGGAAAGCTGATAGTTCCGACTGATTAAATCCTATAGGAACTCGGTCAATCCCTTGAGTTCCACGGCGAGGCGAAGCCGAAGCTCTCGCTCCTCTGCGACGGCGTCTTCTCCTATCCCTCAGTCCACCACTCAGTCAAACATACTGTAGCCAATCTTGTTTGGATTAGCTTTTTGAAAATGATTTACGTAAGAGTACTTTTCCAATTGATTCTGAGAAGCTGAGGCATTCACCAACAATGACACAAGGTATTTTTATGTTCTTTCTGTTTTTCTATCCGTACGTTTCTAACTTTCTGCCTGTGTGCTGTACCAGTTCTGGTCATTATTGGATTCAATTCAATGATTGCACAAGCTGATTCCATTTCCTCTGGTTGTTTCTGTTATATATTGGCATATTTGGAATGGTTTGACAAAAA
>QFDD01004906.1:0-17095 GCA_006871305.1 Vachellia collinsii | reverse complement strand
TCTAGCGTTTATATTTAGAATGGGAAGTTTAATAGCGCATACATTGTATCATATGTTCCTTCAAGCATAACCCGCTGTATTTTGAAATCTGTCCTATGAAACTAATCTTAAAGTTGCTTTCTCTTTTGCCTTTTCTCAACACACCACATTTCTGCACAAATTTGGAGTTTGGTGCATGATAACTTCATCTTCCGTTCCTTTTTGTGATTTTTAACTGATAGGGTCATCCAAATGTCAAAGCCATCCATTCATCTAAAGCTGTTGGTGAGCCTCCATTTTTCCTGGCATCTTGTGTATTCTTCGCCATCAAGGATGCCATTACGGCTGCAAGAGCTGAAATGGGGCATAACGATTGGTTTCCTCTTGATAATCCAGCAACTCCTGAGAGGATCCGAATGGCTTGTTTGGATGAAATTACCTCTTCAATTATTAACTCTGATTTTCATCCCAAGCTTAGTGTTTGATGTGCTTTTCCAACATATCATACAGACAAGTGGATTCTCAAGGCAAGCCCCTACGTGTCTAAAGGGTGTGTGTGAGAACCTGCTTCATATCTGAGACCTGTGTCAAAAGAGACATCCTTCACGATACGACCTGGAATCTCATACACGTTTTGGGGTTTAATACTTCTAGTGGAAGTTGCACAAACTGGTTTTATGCCCCCACCAATCCCCCAATTCACCTCCTAAGGATTTTTTAAGTTGTGTTCATTGGAAAATCATGTGATCTACGTACTCTAACACAGCATGTGTCTATGTATTATTGATTAATAAAGAGGCCATGTTAAACAAATATTGCCATTACATCTTTTTTCTTTTTTTTGTTTATTTGAAATAACACTAAGTTGTGTAGGGCATGTGTTACATGAAATATGAGCAGTGTAAATTAAGCTGCATTATTCATCACTCATCAATAGTACTAGCTCATGCCCTCAATATAATGCTCAATCAGAAATCAAACAAAATCGTGTTTTTATAAATAAAGTGTTGAAAAATGCAAGTGTCTATTCATATTATGAGTAAAAAAAAACTATATTTCCTCGTATTCTTAATATAAACATTAATTGATTATTTTAAGAACTTTAAAATATTTTTTTGGTGCATTCAACGCTAAATCATACAAAAGATATTTTTTAGTAATGGATATATTTGATAAAATACTTCAGAATATTGGATACACATTAACACATTATATATATATATGTTCTAAACTACTTATATGTATAATTTGATAATATATTAATTTATAAGTTATACAAATTAGCTTGAATAAAAAATAATACTTATATTAATTTATTTGACTCACAATTTCCTTATTAAAAAGGTCAACCAAGATTTGTATTAGGAATGGAATGGATGTTTAAGATTTGTATTAGTACTAGCTGCATTATTTCTATGACAAATATCATTCCTTTAAGAATTTTCTTACATGAATGTTTATTGTTTGTGTGTACTTGTAATATTGGTTGTTCACCATAACCGATTTAATTATAATAAATTTTTTAAAAATTTAAATAGTTGATAAAGTTCAACAGCCATTAATAAATTTAAATTGTTAATACGAAAACATCAACCTGCCCTAGCAAACAACTCAGAGGTGAGAGAAAGCATCCACTCTTATTTGAATATGGGGAAAAAAAGAAGTTAACTTGGGATGAGGATTAATTAAGATTTTTTGTAATAAGTTTGAAATTTTATCAAGTTTAATGAACATTGTAGTGTAATATTGATGGCCTTGAATTATTTTAAGAATTGAAGCCATTGAGGGGGAAAAAAAGTAAACATATATAACATCTTTTCATCATCCTTCCCATATTGAATGGCATTATAACTTGTAATATTTAAATTGAAGGTTTTCTAGTATTTATCTTTTGTAACCTCTAAGTGTATAATTATATTGTTTAATTCTCCTTATGTGTTTGTAACTCTCTAGGTTAGTATCTAATGTTGATGTCCTATAAATAGATGAGATGTACACACATTTGAGAAATTTAAGAGAGAACAAAAATGAAGTGAATAGAAGTTCCTCCTTGTTTTTTCCTCCAACTTTCTCTCATCATTTCCATCACTTTATCGCAATCTATTGTGTTTTTTTTTTTCCGTAACACTAAGAAACTAATTGAAGTATTAAATATATGAAAAGAATGATTTCTTTTCTAAATACATGCATTACTGAAAGTATCATTCAATTGGTTTGTCTATTGCTTTGGATTATCCATTCTAGAGTTGTAAGGGGGCTTCCTATACGGTGAATCAACTTCTATCACTCCATTTACGGTCGGAACCTTGCTTAACCGTCATTCCTACTTAGACATGATATACTTTAGAAGGGCGACATTATCTATACATTCTATAATGAAATCGTTCGAATGATCTTTTTTAGTTGATATCATATCCTTCTTTAAAGTGTCATAACTCATTATAATATATATTTGTGAAACCCACATTAAGATAAATAAATTTTTTTATTAGAAAAAGTATGGATGATATGAAATATGTAAGTATCTCTTCTTGAGCTAATTGCTGAATGATAGCTTTTTAACCCATATATGATAATGAGAAAAGAGATCTCACTTTCATACAACATAGTGAAAAAATATTGATAGAGAAGCTACTCAAAATCATTTCCAGAAAGAAGGATTTTAAGAGAAGGCAAACAAAAGCTAATGCCCCTTTTGGTACCTTGAAACTTAGATTTGAAAATTGAAAGTAAAAGTGAATTCCTTAAATTTGGCCATTTGGTATGTTTGGATCACATTTCAACGAGGTGTCAATTGCATTAAAATGAGTTTTAAGGTTAGACCCATGGAACTAAAAATTTTGGACTATCATATCCTCTTTTGTTTCACCAATTGACAATTTTGACCTTTTAGAATATCACCGACTTTCATCCCTTTCTCCCTCGTAGCTGACAGCCTCCCCTTTGGCGTCCACCTCCATCATTCAAGGCCTCCCCTTCAGCGTCCATCTCCATCGTTCACGGCCTCCCTTCTCTGGCTTTCCACTTTGATTTGTAATGTTAACAGCTCCCTCTCTCTTAAATATCCTTCATCTTTACTCTATCTCTTTGAAACAATGGTGAGCGGGGATGATGGTGGCAGCGAAGGTGGACTTCGATGACGAAGAAGCACCAAAGGGCCATCAATTCTAGATATGAAGTACGAACCTGTCGATTTCATATCTAACAACGTCAACTTCTACCCTTGTCGTCATCTCTCACATTTTCCCTCACAACGATCATGGCTTTTGACTTCTTTGCGTTGACCATCCTTCAGTTCATTCAAATTTGAAATGAGTCCTGAATCCATTCCTTCTTCTTCAAGTTCATCCACCTTCATCGTTCTTCTACTCATCGTCCTCCTCTCTTTTCGCTTCTTCTTTGATGATTGATCCTAGATGAAGAACAGTTGGCAGCTGGTATTTAGGCAAAAATGGAGGATTGTAATTCTTTCTGTGGTGGCCGGTGGTTGTGGGAGCTGATGGCAGTGCAATTGTTTGAAATGGTGGGTGGATTTTTTTTTTTTTTTTGCCAAGGGCATATAAGTCTTTTCATATTATAGATAGAAATATTGATTAAAAATTCTATATTAGATGTATGGGAATATCAAACAAACTTTTAAATTTACTTCCACAAACCGGGGATAAGCATTTAAAGACACTTTCTCCCATCCGCAATGCCTAAAACTTCCACGTTCCCACCTGCTATTCTTCCCAAACTGTTGGAATTATGGGCTTCAATCCGCCCTTAATGGGCTGGACCCATAAATTAGGGAATTAAGATATTCCTAATATAATTAATTATGTGTTTAATTAATTATAAAGATAATCAGAATAAATTGACAAGATGGCTGACTCAGCGGTGAGTCAGATAAATATCCAAAAGGTATTTAAAAGGATAAATTAAATATTGAATATTTAATTTATGCCATTTAAATAATCTGATTATCACTTGGAGGGATAAAATAAATGAATTATAAATAAGTTCATTTATTTGAATTTTGAATCTGATGGAGAGATTATCTCAACCGAAGATATTTTGAGTTCCCAAAATATTCCTGGCCTACTCCTATAAATAGGAGTCCTCCCCATCAGTTTCAATCACCCCAATCGTTGAGTTTTCCGACTATCCTTTCTTATCTATATTTTCTCTTATGTGATGCTCTGCTGTGCCACTAAGTTTGGACTCTAGAATTTTCTAGTGGTCCGAACAAGTTCAATTTTTTGAGCGTCCGTACGGTGAAAAGGAGATCACGTCTGGTATGTTTCTTGCTCCCTTTTACTTTGTTGATGTGCTGGCTGATAAATATTGTTTCTAGTTATTTATCCTACACAAACAATTCGCATAAGCCTGATCAACGATCAGCAAAAAGAGAAATCTCCTTTCCAAGAAATTCCCATAAGCAGCGACTTGTCACAAAAAAAACTGGGCAACTTGCACTAAGGTCACAAGGTACATAAAAAAAAATTAAAATGTCCCAATAAATAATTCACTACCCATAAAACAAAACCGCACATTAGACAAATGAGGTGGTTTGAAATTGAGATTCTTGCATGTTTTTGTTGTGTGTCCAACCTGACCCTAATGATGATGACCTTTCATTCTCATTTAGCAAGGTAATTGGAGACATAGACAATCCACCCTCAAACAATTGATCAATCCTACACAAAACGACTTATTCCTCCTTTTTATCATTCATTTGCGGTTTTATAGTTGTATTAAAGATAGCTGTGAATTTTTAAGAAAAAATACATTACATTCTTTTCCATTTATAGATTATTTTATCATTCTTCTTAACTTCTTATATGTTGTGCCTGTCTATATGCATCTTGTTTTTACACAATCATCAAAATATTGAATATCATTTTCTTGGTCATTTACAATATGGTTGAAAATATTTATAGAGATGCTATATTTGAAAATCATTCACGAAATAACGAGTTTAAATTGAATTTATATAGAACTCATTTCAAGGAAATCAAATCCAAAAGTATAGTTGTAGGGTTGTTCACTATTTGAGCAAATTTTAGTCAAAGAAAAATTGGAAAGAGGTTTTGGGCCACCAACAATGAAAAAGATAAAATACTGAATATAACGCAAGATGAATGAGAGAAATTATATTGATGAAATTGTGTGATACAATAGGATTTGAGTGGGATCGAGTAAGAGGAGAATATGAGGATTGCTAAGCATAAGGCATAATATTCACAGGTTGTTGAATGTGTAGAAGATGTGTATGGTATGAAACAGGGCAAAGATAAATAAGTGGTCTTCAACCCTCCGTCGCTCGTCCAGCTCATCAAACAACCTCTAGGAATCTTAGGGACGGATGTTGTATCTGAGGGTTTGACTGTCTACTAGAAATCTGAGGGATGCGTGAGGTGTAACTAACTTGTTGGGATGCTTCCACGTGTCCCACCAACATCTCCTGTTGGACCTTCCATGAAAACGTGTCTTCCTCTACGTTTGCTAACTGGGCCTTGGATTGGTCTAACTCAAGTTATTTTTTGGGCATACATTCACTATGTGAACAATTTTAAATTTGTTCTATCAACACTTTCTCCCACACCCAATGCGTGCAACTTTCGTATTCCCACCTCAATTCTCATAAGTCTGATCAACAAACATAGAAATTTCTTTTCCAAGAAATTCCCATCAGCAGCAACTTATGACCCATAAAAAGGAAAAATTACACTAAGATCTCAAGAAAAAAAAAGAAAATAATAAAAAAAATTCCCTGTAAATGATTTACAAGCTAAAAGGACGCAAGGGACTTGAGTCATAGGTATTCAAATTGTGAAAGGACTACCTTACCCTTAGTAATAAATAAATAAATAAATAAATAACAATGATTTCTTCGATTTAAATTGTTGTACTGGGTCAAAGTTCAGGGACTGAGTTACAACAAGATCAAAAGTTGAGGGATCAAGAGATTAATTTTCAAATCAATTTTTATATTTCTTCTGTTAAATGATGTGTAAGAGTTTTATATTTAGTCATCAAATTTTGTACATCTTGATTTATATATATATATATATTTCTAGAGAACAAGCTTAACCATACTTATCATTAGTAATATATTGACAATTAACTTATTAATTTAAATGTCTTGACCTTTCATTAGTTACATTGTAACTTGTCATACTTTGACTTGTCAATTATGAGACCCTAACTTCGTCACTAATGGTATATTAACTTGGCAATTGATATATTTTGACTTATCATTCATAACACCCTTACTTGTCATTCATGCCACCCTTCCTTCTCATTTATCACAAGTTGATGTATAAATTGCATGGTATATGAATTTGGACCAACCGGTCGAGTCAGACAGTGACTCAACAACTTAGGCCCAAAATCGGGGTGAGTCATGTGTTAGCCTTGAGTCATGGTGACTCGGTTTGACTCACCATGACCCGGAGTGAACCGGTTGTAACTTGAGTGACTCGCCAAGCCAAGCAAGTTGCTGAAGTTATATTATTTGCACAAGGAAAGGAAAGAAATGACATCATTTCATCCCTTTCTAATTTTTTTTTACTTGAGTATTAAAATATTTGAATTTTAAAAAGTGAAAAGGCCAAAATTCAAACCCTAGTGCTTGTCATTCAGAAGCTTGGAAGACAAGGTGCTCGGTTCCAATTGTGTTTGTTTCAGTGTTTTCTTCTCCATTTTAGTGTCGCTGGCGAACACTTCCTTTGTCTTCTCCAGTCTCTCCTTTTCCTTTCTTCGTTTCTGTTGGGTGGTCAAGTGGGTGGAAGTGTGGGTAGTCGCATGAGTCGTCCTCTCCAGAGAGCTCATCCTTCACTGTCCATCGTTGCTATAGAGTTTGTCGTTTGCCATCCATCATAGCGTGGGTCTCAGTTTCTAGTCTTTTGCTCATTACTCCACTACAGCCTCTAACCCTCTTCATCTCTGCCTTAGTGTTTCTTCATCATCTTTTCCTTACTTGCTTCTTCATTGTCTCTGCCTCACAGATTGTGTAAATTGCACTCTAGTTTTTTCCTTGTTGGCTTTCTATTTGCTTCACTCATCATTTTCAATTTTGTGCTTGAATCGCTTATGATTATATTGTTATATTTTGAAAACGGTTGTTGCTTGCTTGTGACTCTGTTTTTTGGCATCTTTATTTGTAGGTTTGTTTGTTGATCATTCTGGTTAGGGTTATTCAAAAAACCCGAAGTCTGATCTGACCTAACCCAATCCAACCAGATTGGATTGACTGGACTAGACCAAGTCACCGGGTCAGACTGGGTTACGGGCTGAGTATTAGGACTAATTAGTCCAGTCTAGTCTAGCCAAAATTTTTTTTTCTATTTATTATATTAGTTTATTCCCTTCATCTTTGAACCCTTCACTTCGTGATGTTGAGCTTTCATCGCTTGGAATGAAAAGCCTCTCTCTCACTTGCTTGTGAGTTTTTGTCTTCCCCTTCTAAATCTCTTGTTCTTTAGATATTGGCCCTCCAAATCTTAGTCCTCCTCTTCCATTCTTAAATCTCGGCTCTCTCTGTTTTCAAATCTCAAATATGGCCGCCGCTTGTTCCCTCCTCAATAGTCACCACCACCTGTTGTTTCCTCTCTCGCTCGCAAGTCGTCACCCCACCTCCTATCTCCGTATCAACATTGCTCATGCTACAGAGGTCCAACTTTCAGATCTACTTCCCCTTTGGTCCTGCCGTTGTTATTCACAGTGGTTTGCCTCCAGTTGTCTTGTTGGTGTCTCTCTCTTTTCTTGTTTGTTCTTCCTTTGTCTTGCCTTTGGTTTTTTCTTTTCTTTTGTTTTTCTTATGTTCCATGTGAAATCTAGAAGGGAAATTCGGGTTGAAAGTAGTTATTGTAGTTATTGTGAATATAAGTTGTGAAATCTGGAAGGCAAATGCATTTAAATGTTGTGCAATTTGGAAGGGAAATGCTAGGATACGTGGGTGTGATATAAATTGAAATCCATCCTCTTACAAAAAGGAAAAAATATAATAGGAAAAAAGTTGAAAAAAATGAGTGAGAGAGAGAGAGGGAGAGGGAGAGAGGGGTCATGGATTACTTGGACCAATCCAAGTAGTCAGCTAGACTAGGTCCGATCCAGCTTGACCTCGGGTTGAGGCTGGACTGGACCAGACCTCGAGTTGGGCTTCAACTCGGTTTGGTCTAGTCCATGCATTCCCCTAATTGTGGTGATTTTGGATTTGCTCTTTGTTGTTGATTGAAAAGGTAGTATCACTGTTATATTGTGTGGTTCAAATTACGGTTTTAATGTGATGGAGGCTAGAAATGATAATAGTGAAGGAACTCAAGGAAGTGAGAATCCTATTTTTTTACAACCACTAATCCTAGGTGTAGCAATCCTCCTCCTAATAGCTTACCTGATACACAATCATCAGGGGTAGGTGTGAAAAAAATTGATCTTACTTGATAATATGTTTTTGTTAAAAAGAGGGGACATTAATGTTTTTACATGCCTTCTAATTGCTTCAAGTTACAAGGGAGGTGGGATAAATAGGTTGAAGCAGCATTTAGTTGGTGTGAGTGATCAAGTTAGTTCATGTAAAAAAGTTCCTCATAATGTGTATGCTAGAATGAAAGAATATTTGATAGAGGGTTGAAAAAACCCTTCATAATATAGAGGAAGATATCAATAAGGGGAAAGAAAGTGAGGAATTGATTGCTTCAAAGAGGAAAGCAACTGGGATGGGAAGGTTGACAATTATTTTACACCTAAAACAACTCCTGGTTTCCAACCAAGCATTAAGAGTGCTTGGGCAAGTCAAGAAGTACTATATAATGCCAAGATGATATTTGTTGAATGAGTCTATGTAAACTTTATTCCATTTAAGGCATTGAATTATCCTTTGTTTTAAAAAGCTATTGATGCTGCTGTTATGATTGGTCCTAGATTTAAAGTTCCTAGTAATTATGAGTGTAGATTTAGCTTATCAAGAGATAGTAAAAAAGAATGTCAATTATTGATTGATAGTCATTGAGCTAAATGGAAGGAAAATGGTTGGATTCTCATGGCAGATGGTTGGACTTATGTTAGACAGCGAATATTGATTAAATTCTTAGTTTACTTAGTACATGTCATGGTATTTGTGAGATCTGTTGATACTTCATATTTAGTTAAAAATGCCACCACTTTATTCTCATTGTTCAGAGTTATAGAGTGGGTTGGTCCAAAAAATGTAGTGCATATAGTGACTAACAATGCTACTAATTATGTAGCATGTGGAAGATTGATTAAAGAAAAATACAAAACTATTTATTAGGGTCCTTGTGCAGCTCACTATTTGAGTCTTGTTTTGAGAGACATTGCTTCGATGACTCATGTGTCTGACCTCGTAAAAAGGCAACCAAAATTACTTTATTTGCATATAATCATATGGTCTTCTTATCTTGGTTAAGGAAACAACCTTGTTGGAAGGAAATTGTGCACTCTGGTGTGACAAGGTTTGCCACCAAATTCATCACTTTGAATAGCATATATTTGGACAAACATGATTTACAAGTTTTGGTCATTGATAATCATTTTGTGCACCACAAATTAGCAAGCACTGGAGCCAAGAAAACATTCAGTGCAATTGTACTAGACAACCGGTTATGGAACAATTGTTATCAAATTGTGAATATCGTGTCTCCGCTTATAAGATTATTGAGGATTGTTGATTTAGATGAGAAGCCTCCAATGCCTTATGTCTATGAAGGCATGCAAAGGGCTAAGAATGCAATTAAAGACATGTTTGAGAGGGAAAATAAGTTATACAAGCCTTACACAGAGATTATTCAAACTCGTTGGGATAAGCATTTGAAGAATCAATTTCATGTAGCAGCATATATGTTGAAACTTGCATTCTTGTACAATCCTTAACTTTGTTAGAAAACATAAATTAATGCAATCTGTGATACATGTCTCTGACTCAAACTCACTTGAAGATATTGACCATTATATGACAATGATACAGCAAATTAGTATCTGTCGTGACTGTAAAGAGTCATTTGAAAGAGTTTCATGTGAGAAGGCGGCACAAAAACTAGTCCATTTAATTTGATCTGTGAATTCACATATTAATACATATTTAAATCTGAACTAAATGTCGTTTACTTTATTATATAGATGAGCAGTGGTTGTACTATGGGGGTTTAGTTCCAGAGTTACAACAAATTACTATATGCATACTAAGCCAAACTTTTTCTTCTTCTCATTGTGAAAGAAATTGGAGCTTATTTGAACATATCCACACAAAGAAAAGAAATAGATTGGAGTATCAAAGGCTTAATGATTTGATTTTCACAAACTATAATATGATGTTAAAGTATAGGTGATATTCAATTAACATATAGAGTTATGAATGCTTTTATAGTTTTATTAAATATACATTTCATTAATGTTTATACTCTTTTATTTTTTTCATTAAAGGAATACATTGAAAAAGAGGAATGAAAGTTATTATCATGTTGATTTTGAATCAATTGATGAATTGGACCATTGGGTGGTTGAAGAAGATCCAATTCCTGAATTTGATAATCCACAAGAGACAAATCTAGAACTTGACCAAATTGCAAGGGATTACAAATGTTTATTATTTTGTTTTCCACAATTTAATATTATATTTTTACTTTATAAATATAACTATGTTTTTACTTTTTAGTCACTTTACTTCTTTATCTATCTAAGTGATGTAGATATGCTCATTGTTGGGCCCTCACCTTTGAATTATGATGATGATGTTGCCCCAATGCATTTGGTTTTCCTCCTGGATCTTCGCCTCCTAATGTCCCAATATCTGCATATTTAGATGATATTACTACTAATTTTGATGTTGATGATTGTTAGTTAGAGATTAAAGGGTTGTAGGGAAAATATTTTGTTATCATATATATATATATTAATATGTATATTTTGAAATTATAAAGAATGTTGGATAATAGAAAGCTATAAGTATATGATTAATTTAATAATTATTACTTTATTAGTAATGTAATTTACTATTTAATATTTAGAATTTTCAATTTTGGATGTTGTGAAAATGTGATGAAATTTATTTTTTTTTAATTTTTGTATTCTTTATCAGTGTTTGTGCAAATTTCAGTCAATAAATAAATTAAAAGGAGGTCTGGGGTCACCAACAGTATGAAAAGAAATTATAGCTACTGCTCCTAACGTAAGATAATTGAAAAGAATTGTATTTATGATTCTTGTTGAGATACAAGAGAATTTGAGTAATCTGGACTATAGAATTGCAGAGCGTAAGAGAGGGGTCCAGGAGCATGAAAAAAGTGTCTGTCATATGAGGTACAGCCAGAATAAATAAGTGGTCTAGGCCCCCTTGTCACCTATCCAGTCTGTCTAACGGTCCCCCAAAAATCTAGGAGTAGTGGATGCTAAATTTGTCGATCTAACTGTCCACCCAAAATCTGTGGGATGTGAAGACAGATCTGCCTTGGGAAGCCTCCACGTGTCCCCTCACTGGCTGACTGTTGCACCTTCAGTTAAATCATGTCTTCCCATGGGCCTGTGGACTGGGCCTCAGATTGGTCTAACCCAAAGTCATTTTTTGGGCATACAATAATCCCCCACTCTTTCTGTCTATGGCACATAGACAGAAAGAGTAAGAGTCTGTCTGTCGCTCCCATCACCCTTGCTGTGTCTGTAGGGAAGTCGTCAAGGAGAGGGAGCTGAAGCGCGTTCAGGACTTGATGCACGAGCTAAGAGACGTCGTGGCTGCCGTGGACGAGAGGACCCAACGAGCCAAGGATGAGGCCGCGGAGCTTTAGAGGATGCTGACCAGCGTCAAGCTCAACCAAGACATTGTGAAGATGGAGGCCGCAGCTTTGAAGGAAGACGTCCACGCTGTGGAGACGAAGGCGTATATGCATGGGCGGACGCAGGCTCTCTGGAGCACATGGTGGGGATGTCAAGCCGGTGGAACTTTTGTGAGACCGTCGGCTTGTACGAAGCCACCTGTGGACGCACCTTTGAGCCTGATCCTTTCGACGGCTGGGACGTATTTTCTCCGGCATTTCCTGGGGAAGGATCGACGGACGCTGGCCATCAAGGGGAGTCGTCGGCCCCAGGAAGGGCGAATGGAGGAGCAGCGGCACTGAGCGGCGGCGTGGATGTGATCGAGGCCGAGAGGCCCGATGCTTGAAATCTCTTATCCCCTGCGCGGGACATTTTTCTGGCCGTGTGTAGCTATTTGCTGTAAATTGTTGCCCACATTGGGCGTGGATATTATGGGGTCGTATTGGCCCTGTGAATTTTTTTTTTTGCCAAAGTATATGCCAGCCCATCGTGCCTATTCCATTTGCATATGTTATGTCTTTTCTTTGTTTTGCTTTTGTAAGCAGATCATAATTGCCTAGTTTGACTATCTCAAAAGTTAAGTAGTCGGGGTTAGGCTTGACTCGATTGCCAATGGCATAAATTTACTTTGCAAGTCATTGGCTTGCGGTCGCCGCAGAGACCACATAGCTTTTGGTTTGTCGTTGAGACAAGAGTTACTTAAACCGTCGCAAGCTTGACTTATGTGACCGTAAGAGTCTCAAGGAGTTTAGCTGAATAATACGTAATTCATGGAATGGGGTCCAGGACCCAAACTGAACAATCATGGCGTTGTAGCCAATTACATAGAAGGGGATTGACGTCGTAGTCTGATCTCTAAGTATATAGACGGTGTAAAAGCCTAAGTTACCGAGGTTAACTGAAGGGCCTGTATGGTTAGGCCTGTGTGATGGAGGGGAGTAGAGGTCCCCATGCACAAGCGAACAAAGGGTAGGAATAGAACCCGTCATTAAATAGAAGTAAAGTAAGGTTGCCTTCATTCCTGCAAGTGCGTCAAGGTCAGGGTCAAGTTAGGCCGTGATGACTCATCGTTGGCCAGCAGGGGATGGCTCTAGAGCCATATCTGGGCTACGTAACGTGGACCTGACCTTGTCGTCGGCAGGAGGAGGAAAAGAGGCTTGCCAGCTAGTGTGACTAGTGTAGCTTTTGTTTGGGGATGAAGTCCATGGAGACGTGGGCTGCGTCTAGCCTTGATTGGTCCTAAGCAAGTGCGTCGGACCGTCAGTTTGGTCGCCGTCCACTGGGGTCTATGGCAAGGCCAGTGGCGACCCCATGGTGTGCACAATAATTTTGCTCTGCAAGGTTAACTCAAAAAGGGCACGCGAAGTATACTAGAAACAGTGTGGTTAGATTGGTTCGTAGCGACTCTGACACTATAGCACAGGGCGTCAGTCGTTTATGGGTGTCGCGTCATTGGACGTGTGTCATCACTCCAAGGTAACTCAGTAAAAAGATTAGACACATGTGTTCAAAAAGTTTTGATTAACCATCAAACGTGTGTTAGAAGTAATACCTTTTCAGGTGAATAACGTTCCAACTCCTAGGGACAGGTTGTCCCTGTCTGTCACTCAACTGGTAGGCTACTTGGCCGACGATCCCAGTTATCTGGTATGGGCCTTCGTAGGTCGGACCCAGTTTGCCATTGTGTGGGTTTTGATTGTCACTTCATAAGGCACTTCGAGAAAAATTTGGAGCATTTGTCATGAGTAAAGGTTAGTCGAGTGAGCTAGCAACGAAGTGCTGTGTTGAGATCGACTATGACATGGCTTGATGATGATCCTCAGGGGAGTAATTCATAGATAGGTTCTCGTTGAACAAGATCTGTGACTTTGTTTGCACATTGTAGAATGATAATTTGAACTTTTTGTCTAGTGTGCACCTGGTGGTTAAGATTGGTGATGCTAAGGAGATGCCAACGTAAGTAAGCGTTAGGTGAGGCACGCTGTGTAAGTCTGGACATTTGGCATTGAAGCTACTATGACGTTAGCTTGTAAGTCATAGAGGATAAGGTGACTAAGAATTTATGTTTACTAAGGCCAAGGGCCTCGTTTGTACGTAGTGAGGCATCTGAGCCAAGTGAAATGAGAGGGACGAGTTAAGATTGTCCTGTCCTTGTATATGAAAAGGGCGTTTACGCCTTGTATGTATGACAAGATACTATGACAGGTTTCGTAAAGTGCAATAAGTGGCGTGAAAGCCTGCTTTGCTAGCGGGGTCGTGTAGACCATTTGGTGTTTGTAAGGGCATCGTCACACAGCGTGGTGCTTCGTCTACCTTGTCCGTGGGAGAGTTGGCGTCGTGTACATTGGAGAATCCAACGTAGATGCTGTCTTTCTTGAGAACATATGAGTTGTATAAGGCAAAGTGATTCAAAAGGAAATATTCTATCAAGTAAGGTCAAAGACCTTGTTCGTATATAGTAAGGCATCAGGCCTGTTACGAAGGGGAGATGAGACAAGGTTGGCTCTGCATGTAGATAGAAGGCATCCAGGCCTAGATCATGGTAGGTTGCAATAACCTACTTCTTGTAGTATGGTAAGTGGCGTGAAAGCCTAAGCGATGAAAGCAAACATGGGGTCTCACGACTCAGCACAAATGTTTTGTTAAGGTCATGGACCTAGTACGTATGGAAAGAAGGGGCGTCAAAGCCAATTGCTGAATAGGAGCAAAGTGGGGTTATCACCTTGGCATGTGTAGTAGGCGTCTGAACTGAGGCCTCACTAGGTTGTTGTGACCTGTCTTTTATGAGTGACGGGTGGCGTCTAAGCCGAAATCTTATTAAGTTGTGGCGACTTGTCTTATGCGAGCAAAGGATGGCGTCTGAGCCAAGTGTTCAAAAGGTCAAGGTGACCTATCTAGAGTGCTGTCAAAAGTGGTGTATGAGGCTACTGGCTTATGAGGTTGAGTAAATAGTTTGGTGATAGTGAGGACATTGTTGGATGCGTCGGCATTTGATCAGCCTTATTCACAGAAGTGTTGGCATTTTGTCTAGCCATGTTATCCCGTCAGACATGATTTTCGTCGTGGGACATTGTTGTCGTCGTCAGTAAGGAGGGTAGTGTCATTCACACACGCGCCTAAGACCACAAGTTGTACCCTGTAATGTTAGTTGAAAATGCAAAGCTATGTCTGTCACACGTGTTTGTCCTGTCTGACAGTTAGTCTTTTTATGAAGACTGTGGTGATTTGGTCCATGTGTATTAAGGTGCATCTGACAGCGACCTTTACCATGCTGAGTTAATGTTTGTGTATACTAACACATGTAAGCGTTAAACGAAAGGAGGCGTATGAGCCTTAATGTATAGCGACAAAGCCGTCCTTTCATAGCTCGGTCTTATAACCTTGGAGCGTATTAAAAGGCGTCTATAGCATAAAAGATGATTTTATAAACTAAGGTCTCAAAACCTTAATATGCAATGTAAAGCGTATGAGCCAATGTAATGTGATAAGGCAGGGTTGTTCCATCCTCATCGTACAGTAGGAGGCGTCTAAGCTAACGTAAGGTGACAAGGTAGGGATGTCCCATCCTCATCATATCTCAGGAGGCGTATAAGCCGATATAAAGTGACAAGGTGGGGATGTCTCATCCCCATTGTACAATAGGAGGCGTCTAAGCCAACGTAAGGTGACAAGGTGGGGATGTCCCATCCTCATCGTATCATGAGAGGCGTCGAAGCCAATGTTGCGTGACAATGTGGGGATGTCCCATCCTCATCGTATCTCTGAAGGCGTATAAGCCAGTGTAAAGTGATAAGGTGGGGGTGCTCCATCCTCATCGTATCATGAGAGGCGTCGAAGCAAATGTTGCGTGACAAGGTGGGGATGTCTCATCCTCATCGTATCTATGAAGGCGTATAAGCCAGTGTAAAGTGATAAGGTGGGGGGTGCCCCATCCTCATCGTATCATGAGAGGCGACGAAGCAAATGTTGCGTGACAAGGTGGGGATGTCCCATCCTCATCGTGTAATTGATGGCATCTTAGCTTTATTTTCACAGTAAAGTGGTGCAACCTTGCTATGAAGTGTAATGTTTGGCGTGTGAACCCTTATAGTAGAGTGGGATGTTTTACTCCACTTGTATGACTAAAGGTGTCTTAGCTAGCCTCATTTTTTGAGTTATCGAATTACAATCCGGCCAATTTAACTCATCTGGCAGGCCGCTTGTTAAAGAATCACATTTGTGCCCTTGTTATGGTGAATCGAATACCCTTGTCATAGGTTTCGAGATCATGACTTATAGTCGGTATGATAGCTAGACACAATATCTACACATATGGTACAATAGCATATAAACTAGCTTATCGTACCCTCAACTGTATAGCACAAGGCGTTAATCGTATGGAGGGTCATGTCTTATGAGCATTTGTCATCACTCCAAGTGATCTTGGTAGAAACATTAGTCAAGTATGTTCAAACAATTAGAGTCAACGTAAAGTACGTACTAAAAGTAGTACTTTTTAAGGTGGATCCAAGGTTGCCCTAGTAAAGTGTTGGGCAATCCATGACTTTGAGTCTTTCTGGTACATTCCTCTTCGTCGTAGATGTCAGGAGCGTTATCTCCATACTGTGCAATCGAGCGCCTAGTCCCCAAAGATTAGCACTGGTGGGGCATGGATTATTTATGACTCGACGCCCCTCTAGTGTATGACACTCACGTAGGCTATGCTTACGGAACTACCTGGATCAACTAGCACATGTTTAATATCAAAATTGTTAAGGACAATGGGTATTACCTATGTGTCGTCATGGGGGTGGTCAAAGTGATTTGGCTGTAGCCAGAAGACGTGATTGACATGTAGATTGTGCTAGTCTGGGTCTACAAGGTTTATGACGGAAATATCGTCTACCAAGTGTGTGACAGCATCGTCTACCGGGTCCGAGATAAGACTGTCTATTGGGTGCGTGACAGCATCGTCTATTGGGTCCGTTAGAAGACAGTTTACTGAGTCTGGGACATGATCGTCTACAGGGTCCACGACAGGAGGCCGTCTCCCAGGTCCGTGACAGGAGCATCTACAGCATCTGCAGGAAGACCGTCTTCTAGGTCCGCGACAGGAGTCCGTCTACGGGATCTATGATAGGACCGTCTGCCACAAGACCGTCTACAAGGTCGGTCAAAAGACCGTCTACGGCGTCCGCAACAGGATCATCTACAGCATCCGCCACAAGTCCGTCTTCGGGGCTACGACAGGAGATCGTCTACGAGGTCCGCGACAGGATCGTCTACTGAGTCCGGGACATGACCGTCTTCGGGCCTACGACAGGAG
>QFDD01004905.1:0-15623 GCA_006871305.1 Vachellia collinsii | reverse complement strand
AAATATTAGCTTCAATGACTTGAGTGAGGCAGATCCAATCATCCTTGAGCATGAGTATTATGTTTTGGATTTGTCTCACAACTCTATTGGTGGAGATATATCTAAGTTGTTGCTTGCCAATCGATTAACTTATCTGTCATATAACAAGTTCAAAGGGCAACTTCCTCGTATATCAGATGGTGTTCTTGTGTTGGATTTGGCTCAAAACTCTTTCTTTGGATCTCTCTCTTCTCTGTTGTGCCGAAATAAGTCTAAATTTAATCGTTTGGCCTATTTGGACATCTCAAGTAATTTTCTCACAGGAGAACTTCCATATCACTGTTGGAGCAAGTGGGCAAATTTGTCTTACATATACTTGGGGAGTAATAAACTCTTTGGTGATATTAATCCAACCATGGGCTCATCATTACCTAACCTAAAGTCATTAGATTTAGAAGACAACAGTTTTTATGGACGTATACCAAGGACATTCAAGAACTGTACCTCTTTGGTGCTGCTCAATTTAGAAGGAAACAAATTTTCCGGAAGTGTTCCTAAATGGATGCCTCAAAGTGTATCAATTCTGAAATTGAGATCCAATCAATTTATAGGTCACATTTCAACACAGCTATGTAGCCTCTCTAACTTGATCTTATTAGATCTTGCAAATAACATACTCTCTGGACCCATCCCTTTTTGTCTGTACAACTTAACATTCATGGTGATTCCAAGACCAACTAGCTATTCCCTAAATGATATTCTGCCTAAAATTGTTGGTGCCAAAACTCCATATACGTACAGAAGTGTTGTGCATGCAAAAGGCCAAGAATTAGCATATGACAAGAACTTGAAACTTGTGCGTAGTATTGATCTATCGGTTAACAAACTATTTGGAGAAATCCCTGCACAATTGTTCAAGCTCAAAAAGTTACAATCCTTGAACTTGTCTTATAATCATTTCAGAGGAGAGATTTCAGGGCATATTGGAGAGATGAAAGATCTAGAATCTCTTGATTTCTCCCATAATAGTCTGCATGGGTATATTCCTCAGAGCATGTCTGGTCTCTCTTTTTTGAGTGTGTTGAATCTGTCATACAACCATTTCAGTGGCCAAATTCCATTGGGGACTCAGCTTCAGAGTTTTGATGCATGGAGTTACATTGGAAATCCTGAGCTTTGTGGAGCTCCTCTTCCAAAGAACTGTATAATACCTAAACAACCAGACAAGACAGAGCAAGTTGAAGGACATGATGACGATGATGCTTTTCTCAAGTCATTGTATCTTGGAATGGGAGTTGGCTTTGCTGTGGGATTCTGGATAATCTGTGGTTCTCTCTTCCTCAGCAGAGCTTGGAGGCACACTTATTTTCGATTCTTTGATGGTGTGGTTGATCGAGTCTATGTTATTGTGGCCATAAAGCTTTGAAGATTCCGCTAAATCGGTATATGCTACAACTCCAAGTTGGTTTTAGTGTTACTTTTATGTCTATTTGAATGCAAAGTTTTATTTTATAACAAATTTTATTCTAACTGGGTCATTTGAACTCATAATTCCATACTTGTTTTTCCATGCAATAGGTTTTCAGTTACAGATGTACAAGACTTGCATGCTTGCTAGAAGCTTCGGTTTGGTGTTTATGATCTTAGATTGATGGAAGTTTGGACGATGAATCTTGCTTTTGTTGAATTATTCTGAGATGTGGTTTCATGTTTTAGTCAATCTCTTAAGTGTTGTTTCTTAATGAAAAATAAGAGTTTGAAATATATTATTTTGATCTGAAGTGGGCTATACTTATTTTATATGTATATATATATAATGATATGGCATATAATTAACAGTTTAATCAAGTCTTTAAACTATCGTATCATTGCCATTCTATTATTACTGAAGCAAAGGTCGTACTCAAAAAAAACATTTAGCCTCACTTTTGCAAGCCTTGTGAAAACCCAGAAAGCACATCGTAGCTAGAGGAAAACCTGGTGATTGCAGAAAGCCAAGCCATGACATTCCTCTAATAAATACACATGGTTTTAGTTATCTGAACCACCGATTAAGTAACATGCAGATATGAATAAGAAATTATTAGCTCAAGAAAAAAATCAAAGCCAGAAATGCATTGGTTCTTCTCCATTCTTGAGTAAAAGCTTTAGATTTATGACTAAGAAAATTGAAGTATCCTTCTTACTAGAAATGGAAAATCCTAACTTGGGCTCTTGGTCTCCTTCCTCTGTGGCTCTGCTCAGAGTAATCACGAACGTTTTCCACAGCAGACATAGATAACAACAGCTGCTACAGTAATGGCTGCAGTAGATCCTGCAACCACAGGCCATTGCAACTTCAACCCATTCAATTTCAAACCCTTTCCATTCACAGCCTCATGAGCTTTCTCCTTCATTGATCTTATAGCATTCCCTGCTTCTTGAACTTTCTCTTGCAACTTCAAAACATTTGATTCCATGCTTCTTGCTTTCTCCTCTGATTCTCTCAGTGCCTCTTCCAAATTTAGCTTCTCCTTAATCCAATCCGATCCAAAGGCAACCCTCTGCAACTCCTCAAGGTTTTGTCTAAGCTCACGAACTTCCTTCTCTTTCTTCTCAATTTCCTCTCCCAACTCCACCTCTGATCTAATTCTCTTGCTCTTTTCCTCTATTTCCTTCAACTCAAGAACCCAAGTTTTCCTCTCTAAGTCCTTCACCTTCTTGTCGATTTCTAGCTTTGCTTCCTTTAACCCTTTTACTTCCCACTCTAGATTCAGCACCATCGATTCTCTCTCTTCCAAAATGCTCCTCACTTTAGCACATTCTGTTCTGGATCCCTCAGCAGCACTCTTTGCAAATATTGAGTCACGGTTAAGCTTGTAAACCTCTGCCTCGAGGTCGGCCTTCCTCACCGCCGCAGCTTCCGCCGTGTTCTTGGCAGCCTAAGACCGTTCGAACTCTTTCCCCAAACCTTCAATCTTCTCTCGCATCTTCGATTTTCTTCCCTCAATGCATCAACCTCATGCGTTAGTTTATCGATTTCCCTATTCCTAACTGCGATTTCATTCGCCAATCTGTCTCTCTCACTTTCCAGTGCGTCGATCATTTTCGTCAATTCCTCAATGTAACCGTTGTTCCGACGTAGGTCAGGATCAGAAAATTCCTCACCGGCTTGATCATCATCCTTAGCGCCCGCCATTGTTAACTTCAGGAAGAACAAGGGACGCTAATCTGAGCGATAAGCCGGCTTAAGATACTATAAAAAAAATAGTAAAAAGACCACGCTACTTAGTTTAATTTGCCAGAAAACAAAAAACAAAATGGAAGAGATTTAACATGGAGATTGAGATTAAGAACGAATCATACATCTCGCCATCCCAACAATAACGATGGAGTATTTTTTTTTACGAGGAACTAAAAACCTGAAGAGAGAACAGAATTGAGTCGTTGGTGAGTGATTCAATCAATGAGAGAATCAAGGGCGGGTGCAAAATTCCGGAACATTTTCATCTCTTGAAGATTTTCCTAGGAACCGACGAATTAGGAAACCCGCCATTACCTTCTGATCCCAAGAGTCGAGCCTCGGATGCATTGCATGCAACTTGCAAGATGCTAGATTCAGCACTCGATCTCCATAGTCATGCCTTCGTGATCACAAAAGATTCAAAAATCCATAAATTACAAGCCTCTCGTTCGTCCATCGTGCATGATATAGTTTTTTTTTTTTTTAATTTACCGCTAATCTCCAACAATCTGCAACTAATGTTTAGCAATTTTCAAATGATTTTCCAGAAGTTATACTTTTTATATCAGGACCTTCAATGCATTCCAATTCCTTCTCAATTAACTTTATGTCATTTTCTAATATTGTTGAATATTAAATATAAACACCTGTCATAGCTTAGAATTTAAGTTCATGCACACTCCTTACACAACTTTTATTTATTATTACTGCTTTGCATAAGTTACGTTGGACTTGAATTTAGCTCTAACATCTTGGAATCAAGGGAACTAAGTAGGAACCACGCTTTTGTTTGGATTCTCATATAAGCAAATTTGGTAATCAATTGGGTCGTTAAACCTTCATTGCATAGTCATGCCCCAGTAATTGGGTTTTTAGACCTCCTTCGACTTTATGCAGATTGCTCGATGAGAATGCAAGGCCGTTAGTTGTTGATCCAGGTTGAAGACTGTGTTTTGTTTAGTTATATCTTACTTTATTTATGTGTTCGTTTGAGTTACTGTATGGTTGTGTTGAACTAAACTGGTGTTGTAAGTTTTTTAAGTTAATGATTTTATTTTGACTAGCAAAAAAAAAAGCTTCGGTGCTCATGCTCTAATTGATTGATGGAAGCTTGGATGAAGCTTTAGTACATGGTCGCAGCTTTAAACAATTATTCAAATGTTTGGGGTTGTACAAGTTTTAGTAATATATTTGAAATTGTAAAAGAGAAGAATCAGTAATAGACACTAAGACTACATTGAATGAGTAATGTGCCTTTTCATTATGCTCTTTGATCAATGAATGGAAAGTTGAATCAAGCTTTAGCGTACCGAGTGTTGTTTTGTTTGAAAGATCTTTATTTTGAAGTTTGCTGCTAACTTTTCTTATTGTGGCGTTCAGAAATTGTTTAAACTATAAATGCTAAATTAACTTGGCTTATGCTTCATTCACTATACATCTGCCCCTATTGTGAGACACATCCAACGTTAAGTCATTAAATTTGCTTAAAAATTAAAAAGAATATAAATTTACCTTATTTAAAAATATGAATTGTACCTTGAGCAAGGAAAAGTAAAGCTTACATCAAAATTTAAATATAAACCAATAAAACTATGGTTAATCAATGAAGGCAAAAAAAAAAAAAAATTGGTTGGGGGCCGGGGGGAGTTAGTTGAAATTTTAAATAGGCTTTAAGTGCAACTTATAAATAAGATCATGTCCATTTAAAAACTTTCTTTTATAGATAGATAGATAGACACACCCAAGACTATATGATACTCTTGTTATAATGTTCATGAATCATGGAAGATGTTGAGTCTTGAAAACTAAGGTTAATTGTAAGTTCTAAATTAACTTTGATTGTGTGACTATTAAGACAATAACTTATGAAAAAAATTATATTAAATCCGGACTGTGCAGTTTTAATTTAAATAGTCCATATCCATGCCTTATCACTCAGCGAAACTGATCCATATTCTCACATAGTTTTGCGAAGCTCAATTGCAAACTTTCATAAGATAGGGGATCAGTTGACATGATTTTAATTTGAGGAATGTCAAAATAAAGTAAGGTCTGAGAATCAAAGAATATACCACTAATGTTTTGTGCAAGTTGGGAACAGCTTTTGAAAAGTGATTTCACACAATCCAAAGTAAGTATGTGAGAGAGTTTTGTCTCGACCTGTGTGAATGTGCTTTTCAGAAGTGGTTGCCAAACATGTCAAAAGACTATAGCAATAATAGTAATATATATGCAACAAAAATAAGTCGCGCACTCCTTAAGTAGAGATAAATTTAAAAAGTTTGTCCAAGTTAGAATTCAACATGTGTACTGGGAAGGAAACTCATGCACTAATTGCCTTGCCAATATTAGTTTTGATATAGGAGAGAAGGTAGAGATCTTTGAGAATCCACCCCAAAGTGTAAAAGGCTGTCTGTACAGAAATTTTGTGGGAGCTGCATACCCATGATATATTATGTCATAGTTTGAAGGGTTGATAGCCTCAGATTATTCACACACACAAAAAAAAAACAAAGATAAATTTAAAAAATTATTGAATTCTAACGTAGAATTAATGTAATTTTATGTTTTCTTTAATCAACATTACTTAAAAATGACTTGTACATAGGAAGTATCATTTAGCGAGAGCTGATATGCCATTACCCTATAACCATACAAGGTTCTATTACAGCTGTTATGTATTCCAAATCATAATATCATCGTTGGCCAAAAAAAAAAAATCATAATATCATCACTCCTTATTTAAAAAACAACAGTAGTAAATGAGGTTTGACAAAATTGGCATGATCTCTTTCAAGATAAGAGGGGAAGCTCCTTAGTGGGTTCCATTCATTAATGAGCAGAAACAGACTCATAAAGTTGAATGTGAAGGTTGGAAGACTCGGAAAAACCAAAGGTGGGAAAACTTTTGTGAGGAAAAAAATATAAATAAAAAGACTGCAGAACAGAAGCTTGAGAAAGATTTTTTTTCCTTCCATTTTTGAGAATATATAACAAGCCAAACATCAACTTAAACCACTATATATAAACATTGCTAGAGATATATAACAAGCCTTCACCCGAAGAAACAGACGTTTCATGAAGTTTGGTCTGAGATCACAAACTTGTCTTATTTTGTTGGTGTTGCTATGTGCAGTGACATTCAACACAGTCACTTGCTGCCATGAGAAGGATCGAATCTTACTGTTAAAGTTCAAACAAGGCGTCATTGATCCCTCCAACCGCCTCTCTTATTGGTCTTCTCTTCACCCAGATTGCTGCCAATGGAAAGGAGTTTTATGTGATTGCAACAACAGAGTCTTTTTGCTTGATCTGGCAAGCGACAATCATTCAGAATCATTTGGAGTTGAAATCAACTTATCTTCTTTACTTGAACTTCAGTTTCTTGGAATATTGTCTTTGGACTCCAATGACTTCGAACGCATAAGCTTGCCCTCCTCCATCAATACTTCTGCTGCAGCACATGCTCAATTGCTTCCAAATTCTTCTTCTAAGCTTTCTTCACTGACTTTGTCGTACAATATTCATCTTCGCATGGGTAATCTCCATTATTTGCTCTCTCTACTTCCTTCCCTTGCATATCTCCGTCTCAGTGGCATTCATCTTCGTACTGAAACCAATTGGGTTCAATCATTGGCGTCGCTTCCTCTGGCCAAATTACATTTGTATGATTGTAATTTGACCACCTCTATTCTGTCTCTCCAACATGCCAATTGTAGCTCACCTTCATATCTTGATCTCGGTCTCAATGCCTGATTGGTTGTTCGTTCATAGCAATGACCTGTCCGATCTTCACCTCAGTCAATGCAATTTGACAGGTCAAATAATTCCAGACTTTTCAGGCCTCCAAAATATGTGGGTCTTAGATCTATCTGATAACAAACTCAGAGGACCCTTACCAGATTGGTTAGGCCAATTTGGTAGCTTACTTGACCTTAATCTATCTAATAACTAAATTCATGGCTCCATTCCTTTTAATCTTGCAAACGCAATCATTTTTATCATATTTAGATATTAGCTTCAATGACTTGAGTGAGGCACATCCAAAAATCCTTGAGCATGAGTATGAGATTTTGGATTTGTCTGGCAACGCAATCGGTAGAGATATATCAAACTTGTTGCTTGGCAGTAAATTTGTAGATATGTCATAAAACAAATTGAAGAACGACTTCCTCGTATAAATGGTGTTCTTATTTGCATTTGGTTCACAACTCTTTTTCTGGATCTCTCTCTTCTCTCTTGTGGTCAGACGAGACTAAATATTATTTGGCCCATTTGGACCTCTCAAATAATTTTCTGACCGAAGAACTTCCGGATTGTTGGAGCAATTGGACAACTTTGTCTTACATTTAGAGTGAACTCGTATGATTCTTGCTTTCTCTTTTTAATGCAACAGGTAGTTGGTATCAGATTTTCAAGACTCACATGCGTCCAGAGAAGCAGCTCTGGTGCTCTTATGCTCTTTGATTGATGGAAGTTTGGATGAAGCTGTAGAAAATGGTCTCAACTTTAACAGTAAGTACATGTTTGGTGGTGTTTTTTGTAATCTGTGTCTGTCTGTGTGTTTACTACTTTATTTGGTTGTTTGGATTAATTTGGTATATGTTGGATTATTCTGCATTGTTGATTAGAAATATGATACTCTTATTATGATGTTCATGATTCATGGAATACGTTGAGTATTGAAAATTAAGGCTAATTGTTAAGTCTAAATTAACTTGGATTATGCATCTATTAAGAAAACAATTTATTAAAAAATAATATTAAATATAGATCGTCAGATTAATTTAATATGGTTCATGTCCGTATCTCTGCCTTATCATATATTGAAATTGATTCTTATATTCTCACATAGAGCATATGTAGTAGCTTTGTAAAGGTCAATTTTAATTTGAGGAATGTCAAAATAAAATAAGGCCATAACAAAACAAGTTCCAAACCGTACCAAGAAGAGGATACTTATGTTTAACCCAAAAATAAAAAAATACTATATTAATTAGTTATTTAATGAGATTTTTTTTTAGAATGGTTTGGATTCTAACAAGAGCAGATATTGTTTAATCTTAATAAAATCAAGTGGTTCAGTTTAATTAAATAATTTAAGTCCATTCAGAATATTCCTTTCAAAGTCTAAAATTAAGATATTAAAATTTAAATTTAAAATTAAATTTTCTACAAATATAACCATATAATTAATGAAGAATTTAATTGCTAAAATTACATAAAACGAACAAAAAAACATTGAACAATATGAATGGCCCAAAAAAAGTTTGTTAGGATAGGCTGCCAAAAAAAGGTTGTTAGGAGTATATAATATAATAGTTCAATTATTTTACTATCATCATGCTTTTTGTGGTCGACATCTTTGTAATATTTTATTGCAAAAGTAAGTCATTAACAACTAATCAATCCACTAACAAGGACTTCTTTCCTCAGCATGTTATTAACTTCTCTTTTTCTCATTTCTTCTAATTTTTTTTTATAGGCAAAGACGATAGTCTTTGGAATCTGGCGAAAAAAACGTGGAAAAGAAGATTGGAAGACTTTTGTAAAAAGATCGAGAGAGAAAAAATATAAAGAATAAGTTGTAAAAATATTTCTTGTACTTTGAGAAAATTCCACAGATGTTTCCTTCTATTCCTTAATTCTATCGAATAACCCGATTCACGGCTCTATTCCTTTGAACCTCGGAAAATCATCAACTTTAATAGAATTAGACATTAGCTTCAATGACTTGAATGGGGCACATCAAAAAATCGTTGAACATGAGTATCAAATTTTAGATTTGTCTCACAACTCAATTAGTGGGAATATATCCAACTTGTTGCTTGCCAGTCGATTAATTGATATGTCATTTAACAAATTCGAAGGACAACTTCCTCCTACATCAATGGTGTTTTTGCTTTGAATTTGGCTTATAACTCTTTCTCTGGATCTCTATCATCTCTCTTGTGTCCAAATGAGAGTAAACAATATCCTTTGATCTATTTGGACATCTCAAATAATTTTCTCACTGAAGAACTTCCAGATTGTTGGAGCAATTGGGTAGAATTGTCTCACATATACTTGGCAAGTAATAAACTACGTGTTGAAATTAATCCTGCGATTGGCTTATCATTGCCTCAGCTAACATCATTAGATTTACATGACAATAGTTTTTATGGGCATATTCCATGGACGTTGAAGAATTCTACATCTTTGGTGCTGCTCAATCTTGAAGGAAACTGTATTTCCGGAAGTATTCCTAAATGGATACCTCAAAGTGCATCAATTTTGAAATTGAGATCCAATCAATTTATAGGCCACATTCCAACACACTTGTGTAGCTTCTCTAACTATATTTTATTAGATTTTTGCAAATAACAGACTTTCAGGATCAATCCTCCATCGTCTACACAACTTAACATTCATGGTTTTAGGACTGATTAGCTTTAATTTCCCTACTGAATGTCTGCCTATAACTGATACCAAAACTCCACATGCATACAAAAGTGGTGTGAATACGAAAGAAAGGCCAAGAGTTGGGATATGAAAAGAACTTATACCTGGTGCGAAGTATTGACCCATCGACTAATGAACTATTTGGAGAAATTCCTACACAATTGTTTAGTCTTAACAAGTTACAATCCTTGAACTTGTCATATAATCGTTTGATAGAAGAGGTACCAGAGCAGATTGAAGAGATGAAAGATCTAGCTAGAATCTCTTGATTTATCGCATAACAGTCTTCATGGGAGTATTCCTCAAAGTATGTCTAGCCTATCTTTTCTAAGTGATTTGAATATGTCATACAACCATTTCAGTGCACAAATTCCATTGGGGACTCAGCTTCAAGGTTTTGATGCATGGAGTTATACTGGAAATCTTGAGCTCTGTGGACCTCCTCTTCAAAAGAATGCATTCAAGAAAGAAACTAACACTAGAAAACAGGTTGATGGAAATGAGGATGATGCATTTTTGAAGTCATTGTATCTTGGAATGGGAGTTGGCTTTGCTGTATGATTCTGGATATATAGTTTGTCGTTCTATGTTCCTGAACAGATCTTGAAGGCACACTTATTTTCGATTTCTCAATGGTGTGGCTGATCGAATCCATGTCATCGTGGCCATACAGATTCAACAGTTCCACTGGATGGGAACATGCTGCAACTTCAGGTTGGTTATCGAGTTATTTTTTATTTTATTTAAATTTCAAAGTTTTCTTTTATACTAAATTTTGGGAAAAAAAATTTTTGATCTCTATAATTTTAACTCAGTTATGATTTAATTCATACACTTTAATTCATTGCAACTCAATTTATATTATTTTAAGTCAATTGTAACTCAGTTTTTGAATTTTGACACACTGTAATTTAGTCTTTATAGTTTAAATCATTTTATAATTTAGAGTAATATATGTTTAAAAATAAAAATCAATTATAAAATAAAGGTCAATGACAAAATTATAAAACAGTTAAAATTATAAAGACTAAGTTACAATTAACTCGAAACCATAAAAACTAAGTTGCATCAAGTTGAAGTATGAGAATTGAATTACAGTTGAGTAAATTTACATATCAGAAGATTAAAGTTAGGATTTCCTAAATTTTATTTCTACACACATAAACTAATCATGTACGAATGTAAAGGCCAATTTCAGCCGTTTAAAATGAACTAAATTATTAATCTTTTATTCTAAACAATTAAAATTTATCTTCCTCGTTTATCAAAAGTTGTTGCTGTTTCTACAACAGCATTGAGAGATATATATATATATATATATGGTTCAAAAATTTAGATTTTCTTTTTCTCTTGACTAGTTTAGATTCTTTTTCAAATGTTTTTGATCGAGGTGTAGAGTGAGCTTATATGATTCATTCTTGTTTTTTCAAAGTAATAGATAGTTGATTCTAGATTTTCAAGACTATCGTATGCGTCCAAGAAGCTTCGGTGCCCATGCTCTTTGATTGATGCAAGTTTGGATGAAGCTTTAGTCAATATGGTCGCAGCTTTAACAAGTATTCAAATGTTTTGGGCTTATATAAATTTAGTGTGATTAGGGGAGAGCATTTGATTTTCGGTAAAAACTGAACAAAGTTAAAAAATCGAAATGCTCATAGAAATAAAACCGAACGAAAACCGAATTTAAAAATTAATTGAACTGCAATAATCGAATTATTTCTGTTCGGTTCTTCGGTTAAGCAAATTCATCAAAAATATTTAATAATTTACTACTCTAAATATAATATAATAATTTTTAAATATATTATAATAATATTTAATAATATATGTAAAAAAAATATAATTATATTTAATAATTTACTAAATAAAAATATATATTATATATATAATTCGGTTTTTTTGTTAAAATCGAATTTTTTTCATAAACACAGAACCAAAAATCGAACACCGATTCATCACAAAATAAAAAACTGAAAATTGAGAGAGAGAAAAACAGAAACTAAATTATTTGAATTCGGGTTTTCAATTTTTTTGCTCATCACAAGATGTGAAACTCCCTCCCCAGTTGTATTTATAAGAAATATTCTTTCTCATACTGTTGGTCCTAAATATAAACAATAATTTGACTTTTTCTAAAAATTAAATACATTTTCTGCTGTTTTTACCATCAATTAATTGTATGCTTCTCATATATATTTTTTGTATTTATTGATCATTCCTTTTTCACTCATCAGTCATCATCTCTTATACTTATTATCCTCATAAATAAAGTTATATTTGAGAAATGAAATTAGTATATATATTAGCTAATCAACTTCGGTAGTAAATAAGAAGTTTGACAAGATTGGCAGTATACCCTATCTCTTTCGTCAAAGGAAATTGAGAGAAGATTAAGGAGCGAAGCATTTTTAATTTCTCTATTGTTTAATTTACTTCCCTGTGTATAAAAAAAAACAAGAAAAAGAAGATCTATAGTTGGATGGGACATTAAGTAGTGCCAATTAATTCCCTGTGTATAAAAAAAAAAACAAGAAAAAGAAGATCTATAGTTGGATGGGACATTAAGTAGTGCCAATTAATTTCATAGAAATTTCTTGAGGCAAATTAAAGTAACTCAAAAGCAATGGGAACAGATGGAGAGTCTTGAGACGAAGTTAATTGGTTCAATTACTTTACTGATCTCTCCATTCTTATCTTATGCTTTGGCATTATGTGGTCTACGTCTTTGTAATATCTTATTTTATTGCTAAGTAAGTAACAAGAACGGGTGTCAACAGCGTCTTCTTTAATTTACTTCTCCTTTTCTGGTAGTATCTTATAAATAAACTTTTACACTACTATTGCCCATTTCATAGCAATTCCTTCAGCCAAAGTAATGTAATGCAATAGCAATGGAAACGGATGAAGGACTCTTGAGACAAGTTGATTGGTTCAAGTTATTTTATTATCTCTTTGCTTATGGGTTGGCAATATATCCTTCAGAGTACACTGTTATTTTACACTTGACAAACAGCAACCCAAGTCACTATCTACTAATCTACTAACAACGATTCCTTTCCTCAGTGTCTTATTATTTACTTTTCTTTTTCTCATGCCTTCTCATTTATTTTTTGAATCTGGGAAAAAGACGTGGGAAAAAGGGTTAATTGGAAACTTTTGTGAAATGATCAAAGAAAAAAATAATAAAAAGGAGTAAGCTATATAAACAACACCTCAAGCCTTCAAGAAACCTTTGTGATCTCGCTGCTTCGTATCTCAATCAAACAACCATTTGTGATGGAGCTTCGTTTGAGATCGCAAATGTCTCTTATTTTTTTGTTGGTGTTGCTATGTGCAGTGACATTATTGAACACAATCAGTTGCTGCCATGAGAGTGATCGAAGCTTACTGTTAAAGTTCAAAGAAGGCGTTGTTGATTCATCCAACCGCCTCTCTTCTTGGTCTTCTCTTCACCCAGATTGCTGCCAATGGGAAGGAGTTGGGTGTGATGACAACAGCAGAGTCTCCGAACTTATTCTACCAAATGTAAATCAGAATGGCTCCGAATCGTTGAGAGGTGAAATCAACTTATCTTCTTTACTTGCTCTTGAATTCCTTGTTGAATTGGGTTTGCAATACAATGACTTTGAGCGTATTAGCGCGCCACCCATCAATACTTCTCTTGTTGCTAATTCTTCTAAGCTTTCTTCACTGAGTTTATCACACAATATTCATCTTCACATGGATAATCTTGATCATTGGCTCTCAATACTTCCTTCCCTCACACATCTCGGTCTCCGTGGCATTCATCTTCCAAGTGAAACGAACTGGGTTCAATCATTGGCTTCGCTACCATTGAAGTTTTTAGATTTGAATGATTGTAATTTGACAACCTCTATTCTGTCTCTCCAACATGCCAATTTTAGCTCACTTTCATATCTTGATCTCGGTCTCAATGATTTCACAAATGGATTCCCCAATTGGTTGTTCAATCTTAGCAATGACCTCTTCGATCTTCATCTCAGTCAATGCAATTTGAGAGGGCAAATTCCAGATTTGTCAGGCTTCCCAACTATGATTTCCTTAGATCTATCTAGGGTCCGTTTGGTACAGTGGAATTGATTTTGATAGAAATGGAAATGGATATGGAAATGGAGATAGAGATGGATATAGATATGGATATGGAGTTTCAAAGTACGTTTGGTATGTCATGGAAATGGAATCTAATTTTTATATGAAAAGACCAAAATACTTTTTTAAATTAAAAAATTATTTAAAACATTCATAGAACTTTGACAAAAACAAGGCATCAATGTGATGGAATTACAAATCCAAACTATTTTGATGGAAATTATTTCCATCAATTTTGGTGGAAATGATTTCCACATGGAAATGATTTCCATGACCAATTCCTTGTACCAAACATACATTCTCATGGAATTCAATTCCATTTCCATTTCCATGCCTCCAATTCATATGTACCAAACATGCCCCTAATAACTTTCTTCACGGTTCCATTCCTTTGAATCTTGGAAACAGGTCAAGTTTGTCAGAGTTAAATGTTAGCTTCAATGACTTGACTGGGGCACATCCAAAAATCTTCGAGCATGACTATCAGATTTTGGATATGTCTCACAACTCAATTCATGGAGATTTATCAAAATTGTCGCTTACCAGTTCTGCGACATTCATGTCATTTAACAAATTCGAAGGACGACTCCCTCATATATCAAATTACGTTGCTGTTTTGGATTTAGAGCACAACTCTTTCTCTGGATCTCTATCTTCTCTGTTGTGTACAAATGAGACTAAATATATTGGTTTGATCTATTTGGACATCTCAAATAATTTTCTGACTGGAAAACTTCCCAATTGTTGGAGTGCTTGGGATCGACTGTCTTACATATACTTCGGGGGTAATAAACTATCCGGTGAACTTAATCCAACGATGGGCTCATCATTACGTGAGCTAAGGTCATTAGATTTGCATGACAATAGTTTTTACGGACATGTACCAAGGACGTTCAAGAACTGTAAACACTTGGTGATGCTCAATCTTGAAGGAAACAACTTTTCTGGAACTATTCCCAATTGGATGCCTCAAAGTGTATCAATTGTGAAGTTGAGATCCAATCAATTTGTAGGCCACATAACACAGCTGTGTAGCCTCTCTGAATTGAGTTTACTAGATCTTGCAAATAACAGGCTTTCAGGACCAATCCCTCATTGTCTAAACAATTTAAAATTCATGGTTTCTGAACCGACTAGCTTTTTGTTGCTAGACCGTGATCTACCTCCAATGATTCCTTTCAAATCTCAATATGTATACAGGAGTGGTGTGCATACAAAAGGCCAAGAACTAGGGTATGACAAGAATTTAAACCTTGTGCGTAGTATTGATCTATCGATTAATGAACTATCTGGAGGAATTCCTACACAATTGTTTGGACTTGCTAAGTTACAATCCTTGAATTTGTCTTATAATCATTTGAAAGGAGAGATACCAAAGCAGATTGGAGAAATGAAAGATTTGGAATCTCTTGATCTCTCCCATAACAGGCTTCACGGGAATATTCCTCAGAGCTTGGCTGGTATATCTTTTCTAAGCTATTTGAATTTGTCATACAACCATTTCAGTGGACAAATTCCACTGGGGACTCAACTTCAGAGCTTTGATGCATGGAGTTACATTGGAAATCCTGAGCTTTGTGGAGCTCCTCTTCCAAAGAACTGCACAATACCTAAACCACCAAACAATATAGAGCAACTTGAAGAAAATGATGACGATGATGCTTTTTTGAAGTCATTGTATCTTGGAATGGGAGTTGGCTTTGCTGTGGGATTCTGGATAATATGTGGTTCTCTCTTCCTGAACAGAGCATGGAGGCACACTTATTTTCGATTCTTTGATGGTGTGGTAGATCGAGTCTATGTCATTGTGGCCATAAAGCTTCGAAGATTCCGCTAAATGGGTATATGCTACAGCTCCAGGTTGGTTATA
>QFDD01004904.1:0-14356 GCA_006871305.1 Vachellia collinsii | reverse complement strand
GAACCAACATTTTTTCATAATTAGGCAAAGGTGTATTTCTCCAAAGAGCTGCTTTTGGCTTAACCTAAAAAACACATATTTCATATATATAAAGTGAGAATGTAATTGTTAATATCACATACTTGACACTTGAAAGGGGGAAAAATTATTTATCTCACCTCAATCAATTGTTTCCAGACTCGGTCCTCAGCTTCCCATCTATTTGTGAATGAGTTCCAAGAAAACTCACCCATACCACCTTTGAAAATGTCATAAATTTCTAAAAAGTTCTTCTTCAGGGTCTTCCAACGATTTTTGACTTTCTCCTTATCGACTTTAAATCCAAATATGGTACTCAAATATCGTGCTATATTATCATAAGCTGTGCTTGTAAATGTTTTATCAATTTTGTTGCCAATCTCAAGTTCATGCATAAATGCATCAATCAAGGCATCATCCATCTTGGAACTCCAGATCAATATCTTATCACCAGTGGTGGTATTTGCAACAGGTGCCCTTCTTGGAGCCATACTAATAGAATTTAAACCCAAATAAATACATCATATAAGTAAACAATAAGCTGAAAAGAATATATTAAATAAGGAAAGAACAATCTCAAAGAAACGCACTGAAGTTCAATATCAAAGGAATACATGTGAACCACGCAATATTGCACACAACACACAAGTTAGGCTACAAGTCTCTGACTCATTTCCAACCATTGCATCGAAAATTCCTCTTCAGAATCCATCTTACAGATCAAGAAAGAATAACCCAAATTAATCACCAAACCAAGTGCCTAGTGTGTGTGTGTGTGTGTGTGTGTGTGTGTGTGTGTGAAAGACACAATCAAGAAAGAATCCATCTTACAGATCAAGAATTCCCCCATAAACATACACCATGCTACACAAAATTCAACAGCAACAATAAGGGTGAGATCGCACAGGAAGCTAGCAGACACAATGCTTACTAATAAATGCTCCATAACTACATATCCCGCACAAATTTATCATCAAAGATCTAACCAATAATAAGCTAAATAAAATGCACTAGAAATAATTTCAAAGTAAGCAAACCAATGGTTAGTTCACACAATGCCCTTCCCACTTTCGAATAAATCATTGCAACCTTCTACCAAAAATATATCAAATAAATAATCAGTCAAAGTCAAATCTTAAGCCCGCTAGTGAAAATAAAGATGAAAAGAGATATAGTTTCACATAGGAGCGAAGCTATACATGGAGAAAATGAGGGCAACACATGAAGAGAGGGATGGCAAAAAAACAAAGAATCACGTAAAGCAACAGGAAAAGAGGGAGAGAAAGATTAGACAGAAAGAGATGGAGGGAACAGAGGGGGGGAAAAAGAACAACACAAAAAGAGGGAGGGAAGAAAGTCTTCACCTCATCGGCGACAAGACACGGTCGGCCGTCGGCTGGACGAAGCCGAGCAGCCGAAGAGGAGAACGAAGCACTAGAGTGAGCGAGAGGGTGACAGGGCTTTCTGGCTACTTTTTTCATAAAAAAAAAAAGGGTAGTTTGGTAATGTTGAAAATAACCAGAGGTATACTGGTCAGGATGAGGCAAAATATCACCACTCCTCTCTAAATCACCCAATTTCGGAGGGGAGGGAAATGTTTTCCCTCTTAAAAATTTTACAAAGCCAAATAAGGGAAGAAAAGCAAAATCCCGCCCCTCCCCTCCACTCCACTCCAAATCCCCACACCAAACAAATCCTAAGTGTACAAGTGAATATTATAAAGGGTCCATTTAGTATAAAGAATTTTGATGGAAATGAATAGAATTAAATGGATTGTAAAATTTTCTGTGTTAATATATCTGGTACTCATTGAAATGGAAAATTGTTTGATAGAAGATTTATGTTTGGTAGGTTCAAAAAAATTGAGTTAAGTAAGAAAAATATGCAAATGATAGTATTGCCTTCAATAAGTGTTATTGATTAGTCAATTAGATAAAGTATTAAATAAATATTTTATCAAAAAAAAGTATTAAATAAATATAAAAATTAAATAATTGGATTACATTAGAAAATTAAAATAATGTATAATAATATATTATTAAATATTATGAAAAAAAAAACGTAAACAACGGGTAGAAATGAACAATCAAGAAAAAATGACTATAGACACTGAATGATAAAACATAAATAAATAATAATATGAAGATTATATTTTGTTAAGATATTGAATCAAATATATTTTCTTTTGAAATATATAAAAACTAAAAATAATAAAATGAAATAAATAATTATAGTGAGATTATCCAATTATAATACTAATATATTAATACACACACTTTATATTAATACTTTATATTTTAAATAATATAAATATATAATTAATATACAAGGGAAATCTCAATAAAATACCTTTAAAATATTATAAGAACAATTTAATGACTCCAATCTTGAGTAGAGCTGAAAATTTGTGCTGGCCCTTTACGAGCTCAGGCTTAAACGGGCTAGTCTATTTAGAACTGCTAATATAAAAATGCTTGATTTTTTAAGCCGGTCCAACCGTTTCTTTTCTTTTTTTTAAGTTTAAAGTGGTAAATTTTCTAATTTAAAACATAAATAATATCAAAATTAAATTAAAAGAAAGGGAAAATGACCAAAAAATGCCTTATGAATTCTCTAAACCCCAAATGGTGGTATGAATAAGATAAATGACTAATTGGTATGTGTCAGCTTTTTGGGTTTTGCATATTTGTGAGAAAAGACAGAAAGATACTTAAACATTTGAAAAGTAAAAGCATTCTCTAACAGAAATGACCAAAGCTTTATTTCTCTCTGACAAAAATAACATGTACTTCACCGTATTGACATCTACGAATAGCGTATCAATAACTCTAATATAATTAATGATAACTTTTTTTATCCTTCTTACAACATGTACTTTACCTTGCTCATATCCTTCCACAGAAGTAACATATTGACAACTGTTTCTACTCCATTAACAACTTTATATATGGTATTGACAAATTCACTAAAGTTATTAACAAAACTTGAATTGATTAGACTTCGATGTTGTTGTTTTATTCGTTGACAACTACAAATAGCATATTAATGACTCTAATATAATTAATGACAACTTTTTTTATGCTTCTCACAACAAGTACTTCACCTTGCCTATGTTCTTCAATGGAGTAACGTATTGACAACTGTTCTTGATCAATTGACAACTTTATTTTCTTTATAGCCATACCGAGTTGAGTCTACCCATCCCTTAAGAGGGAATATGAACATTTCCATGTAAAAACTGCCATGGAAGCAATCCTTATATGGTATTGACAAGTTCACTTAAGATATTGGCAACACATGAACTAAATAAACCCCGATGTTGTTATTTTGTTCGTTGATAACTACAAATAGCGTATTGATAATTCTAACATAATTAATGACAATGTTTTTTATCCTTTTAACAACATGTACTTCACCGTGCCCATGTCCTTATATTGAGTAATATATTGACAACTGCTCTTAATCTATTGACAAATTTATATATGATATTGATAAATTCACTTAAACTATTGACAACACTTGAACTGATTAGACCCTCATGCTGATTTTTCGTTCATTGACAATTATGAATAGTGTATTGACAACTCTAACAAAAGTAATGACAACTAACGTTAATTGTTGCTGTGAATGATGTAGTGTGGCGGAGGTGTGATCTTTTATTACTTAATGGGCATTTATGTCATTTCACATAAATATGAAAAACCCAAATTGCTGACATATATCAATTTATCTTTTACCAAATTCATAGTACTAAATGGGGTTCAGGGAATTCAAAAGGTACTTTCTGATCATTTTCCTCAAAAGAAATAAAGTGAAGATAACAATATATTATTAATGAAAATTTCAACACTTGGACCTGAAAACTAGTTTCAATACCAGTTACATGATTTATAATTAGAACTAAGAGGATGTATAAATATTATTAATGCAAGAAATAAAATGATAGAATAAAGTTTTGTATTTATTCCCATATTTTGGGCCTCGGCACCTGAACTTGTTGGTCATGGGCTAGCCCTTGAGTCATGGGCCAACCCACTGGTCACCGATATGTTTAATATATTTTTATTTTTTTCAAATAGATTAAGTTAAAACAATATATTTTTAATTTGATCTTTGAAAAGTAGTTTGTATGTGGGAAGACCACATAACAAGTTTGATATTGAAATTGAAAAAAAGAAAGATTCAACGAGTGAAAATATGTGTGTGTCTCTATATAGCACACACAATAATTGAAAATAAGTGTTTGACTAATTAAATCTCTGATATAATATTTGTCTCTATATAGCATTATATTAATATCACATATTATATCTCCAACATGCCCCCTCAAGTTGACACTCATAAAGTATCAACTTGACAACACAATCGAGGAGGTGAAGGGATTAAACCAGTTACAATGTGAACATTTCTTAAACATGTTCTTATACACATTAATCCTTAGGAGAATACTAGAGCAGCAACTTTGTCTCAACATCATAGTTCTCCATGTACTTCAAAATAAGGATCATATGCATTCCAATTCCTTTCATTAGAACCTAGGAGTGCTTCTACAACATCAAAATGATCTCTTTTGATCGTGTTTCCATGCATCATGAACAATGTGAGCGTGATCCAATTTTCTTGCAAGTCTCGGTTCTCTCCATTTGAATTATCAGTGAACATAACCACAACAGTGCTTTCAGTGATGTTGACTCCCCTTTCTTATAATACAACTGGTAGAAAGAAAACAAAAACAAACGTGAAACCATACGCCAAGGATCGTTTTCTTCCTTTCCAGACTTTGAATAGGATAACCAAATAATTGCATCTTCCTCCTTAGCCTTAGCCTTAGCCTTGGCCTTGCACTCCTCAACCTTCAACATCTCATCTTTGGCCTTCAAGAACTTTTCGATCTTCTTCTTCTCAAGACGCAACTTCTGTAGCATCTCCTGCATTTCTTGCAAATCTTGATCAAAAAATTTCTTCGACTATTTATTGGTTGAGGGATTTTTTTTTCAACGCTCTTCGGCTTCATTACTTCCTCAACGGGACTTGATTGAAGGACACTTCGGCACTAATCTTGGCCATGCTTTCCTAGGATGCCCATTCAATCTTGAATCAAGAAATAATTTCCATACGGATGATGATCTCGTAGACCAAGAACAAAGGACGTTTGAAATGTTGGACCCATGATTTCTCCACCACTTCTGTCCAATAAAATGGCCGCACCACCAGAAACATTCGTGAACATTGAACTTTCCAAGGACGAAGTAGAAAGAAAAGTGGGATCAGAGATGCGTAGGTTCACTCTGTTGAGTGATCAAATTCATCGAGGTCTCGCAACATTGCAACGGAGCATCAACGACGGTCTATGGTGACAAAGAAACAACGATGGATCTAGAGACGGCGAGAGGCGAGAAGGTCATCGAAGTTTCAATCCTGAAGGTCAATCTTCAAAGTAGCCTTGACGGATGACAACAAGGATAGTGCTCTGCCGCTAGGCTGAACAATGGCAACTGGGAAGAGATGGTGCAGAACCAAGAGCGAGCATTAAGATCGAAGGGGAATCAAGAAACATAGGGTTTGAACAGAACAATGCCGCAGTGACCTCTGGGTGGTGGCTGATCAAGAAACGACAGCGTTCAACCAAGAACCATTGGGCTGAAACCCAAGAAATCAAAAACTCGATGAGCTTCCAGATAACATTAGGCTCAAAAAATAACCTGCTCATGATACCATGTTAACAAATAGAGAAGAATTTCATTGATAAGAAAACATTCTTTACAAATGATTGATCTATCCTTCTAAAGGTGGTTACTTGACCCTAAACTCTTAGGGACTTCTTGAGGAAAACCCATGTTAACCTTCCTTTAGAGAGAGATCCATGTTATCCTTTCTCTTTACATTGGTGGGGATTCCACATCCTCTCACACTAATGACAATGCTAAGACTCTATATTTATTGAGTTTATTCAATTAGTGATATTAACCAAATTAACTAATTAATATCACATATTATATCTCCAACAATCTCTCTCTCTCTCTCTCTCTCTCTCTCTCTCTCACACACACACACACACGCACCAACACTTTTTTCTGAAATCTTCCCACTCTTGTTTGCCTCCACTCCTCCCATCCCATCTCTCTTCGCCTCCCCCACCTCTACGCCACTCTCTGATCTTCCCCTTTCCCCTCTTCATTTTGCAACTCATCCTTTGTTGTGTCCTAAATACTCATTTGTTTGCAAACACATCTTGTTCATTTTTTGCTGTGTCCTGAGCATCTCCACTGGTGGCGTCGACTCTTGTCTCAACGGAAGCCCCTCCATGGGTGGTCGCATGTCACCGGCGGATTTTGCCAGCGAGAGGTTCTTCGAGACTTTTTATGGTAAAACCAATACAGTAGAGGAAGAGAATGTGATTTTGTGCTGGAAATACCAAGTTTGTGGCAGCATATTGTGCTTTGACCAGAGCTCTCTAGGAGTGGTAAAGGTGATATCGATATTCTCTATCAAAGAACAAGTACCATCGTGAACTCAATGATGCTGATGGATGAAGCAAGGGATTATGGAGTTTATGAGAAAAATTGTGATTTTCCATTGTTTACTGTCAATAATGGCATTTTCAACCCCATATTTAGAAAAACTCAATTGTGATTTTCAAGTGGGAGGAGATAAGTGATGTCAGAATGGGGGCGACAATCTGGAGGGAGTAGATTTTCTTTTCTCCTGTTCTTTTAATAATAAGGTCTCCACCCTTAATTGATGGGAATGGAAAAGGAGAGAAAAAGAATTATTTGATGTGGTGTGTTTGGTATGCATTGGAGTGGAAAATGATTTGATAAGAACATTTTTGTTTGGTTAGGTTAAAATGGTGGTAAAGTAGGTAGAAAAATTGTGTCAAATGACCATATTACTCTGTATAATTTTATAACTTTGACTATGGGCACACAATGGGCAATTTGTAGTTACTCAAGTTTTTATTTTTAGGTCATGACTCAGAGTTTCCCATGTTGCAACTTGGAATATTTTTTCTATAGGTCGCGACTTGGAGTGTCTCAGGTCTTGACTTTGATTGTTTAGGTCATGACTTAAATTGTTCAGGTTGAGATTTGAAGATCCATCCCTTCAACTATATCAATAGCGGAGCTAGAATAAACGCTGTAAAAAAACACAATGAAGCTGGACGAATTTTTATTTACATTTCAGGAATAAATATGTCTTTTGTATTTTCTATTGGGTGTTAGAAATTGGCTTTCCACCATTTTTAGTGGGAAGAGATCTTCCCATGCATAAATGTTTTCAATGTTTAAGTGGCAATCATATAGCTGAAAGTAATGGAAAATTTGGATTTTCCTTTTCTATTGGGTGATTTTCTTTGATCCAAACAGGCTGTTATTTCAACAATGATTAATTTAGATTTACTATTTTAAAAAAGATATTATTATAATTATTTGTAAATTAAAATTTTTTTATATTGTATATTCTACGATTATAAATCATTTAGATCATATTTTGATATGTTAAATTTATTTATATTTATAATAATGGTTATATAAAATATACAATCTTGACCATTCATTTTTTTTTAATTCAAGAATGAGGATAACATTGTAACAAGAAAATGAAAAGGATGAAAAATAAGAGAATCCAAATGTCTCATGAGACCCACCGACCACCGTTACTACGAAGAAAACCCTGGCCTTTCCTTCGCCCCTAGGAGAGTCAGCAAATGAAGGGAGAGGAAGGAGGGAGAAGAAAAAAAAAGAAGGTGTGTAAGTAAATTTGTAACATTGAAATTCTAAATTGATGGTTGTGGTCTAATTTGGTATATTGTATATTCAACGTCCTAATTTCAACATTTTCATTCCTCTTTTGTATAAATACCTATTTGTATCTAATCGGCTTTATATTTGTAAGTGTAAAGACTACAGGTTTAAAAATTTTCATTTTTTCAATAATATTAATTATGTTTAATGACATCATTTCTTAAGAGATCAATTCTTTTTTTGCTGGCACTATGCAATGGATATTAGCTTATGATTCTTATCATCATTCATTACATCATATGTTATATTATAAGTAAAAATGTCGTCAAATATCATATTTCATTCATAACATAATTTATTAAGTTCTCGTTATTTTCATATGTGTCAGGTACTTGAATATCTTCTGGGATTACAACATTCTCTTCTGAAGATAATAACTCTTTAGGAGATGACTCTTCTAAAGTGATCAAGTTTTCTTAGTTATTATCAACTTGACAATATATATTTTCGACTCCTTTTTTCTTTTGAAGATTTTTATCTTTTGAACCGATGAGTCTTCTACACTTCAAGTGTGCTTTATATTCATTTATATAGGATGTTTTTGAGGGCCATTGATTCTTATAGAAGTATTAACGGTTGAAATATGTAACTTTGTCACTCTCTTTATATCAATAAAAGCTTCAAGTATTTGGTGACTAAACTCATGGAAATTTTTATTATTATTTTTGTCCAGTAATTCAAAAATGTGAATTGGGCCTTTGTTTCGGATTTTTTTTCCTTCACAAAATTTACCTTGTACCTGATAATCTTCACAAATCAATTTGTTTAGATTCACCAATATTTAGCATGCCACAAAGAATGCAAGATATAGTGTGGAGCATAACCTATTATATAATACAGTCTTAGCTACATAATGAAGATTAAAAAACATAACTTGAAGCCTCAGAGCAATGTATTTAACTTTGAAGCAGAATAGCAAGAATAACAAAAAAAATCTTATATCAGAAAAATAAGTTGGAGAATAGAAGAATTAGAGTCGGTAAGCTGAACACACCAACTCGTAGCGAGTTGGGTTGGCAAAATACTGGCCCATTTGGATGCAGGTCCTTTTAACCCGTATCAACAGTGGCCTAACCCGCCAACCCACTTTTTTTTTTTTTTTTTTAATTTTAAAAAAATTAAAATTAATTATAAAAAAATATGTGAATAATTTCTGATCATAATGTAAACCTAATTAATATTAAATATTTGTTGATCATTTGATTAGCTTTTATTCAGTTTAAATTCAATTCTATAAAGTGTATTATATATCTTTAAATCGTATCATCTAAAATTTGAATTAGATATTTTATGTTCAAATTGTGTTGTATTTTTATAAATTAAATTTATGAAAAATAATATTTCATTTTAGGTATTAAAAAATAAAAAAGATATTTTAAGTCCAAATTAAAAAAATATTATAGACAAGAAAATATAATTTTTTTAAAAAAAAAGATGGTGAGTTGGGTTATACAAAAGTGGGTATTTGAACCTGCCTCACTTTACCGGCTCTAATAAGAATTGATCATAGTTGAGGGAATGAACTCAGACACTCACTTGAACGAAAGAATCAATTTGCAAAGTGCTGATAAAAGTTATGGAGAATTAACTCAAAGACGAAGATGAGAAAGTCCAAGACTATGAGAGGGATGACAACGACGATTGTCCATGACAGAGCAGGTGGCAGTGATAGCTAGAGGAGGCGCAAATCACTAGTGAAGAGGCAGATGGAGAGAGAAAAAGGTTCTAACTTCTTGGTTAGAGCCTCGTCCAATAAAGTGTTATAAAATTAAAGAAAGAAGGGTATATGGAGTTAAGGGAATAAGAAAGAATTTCGTTCTTACTCACCATATAAAATATGTAGTACATAAGAATGCTTTCTATTTATAGGTATAACTTTAAAATATTAAGATAAATTAATTTTATAATTACATGAGATAATAAAACAAGTTTACAATTCGCCCAACTATCTACCAGCCGGCTGCACAACTATCTTTACAAACTTTAAGGCTAAACTACTCTTCTGAATGACTAGAAATTTGTATTATTAACAATTTTGTAGATTTTAAAAGCTTCCTTCTCTGTAATCTTAAAAATGGATAGAAAAAAAGCTATTACATTAGCCGGATGGATACAGCCTTTATTTGAGAAGGGGGAAGAAACCTATTGACTTGGGAGAAAATAACAAATGGGGTCTTAAAAGTCAAAACAGTGGACAATATATCTTCCAACAGGACACAACCCTGAAAAAGTCCATTTGCTGAAGGCACAGAATGGTTATAGAAGTAATGCTCTCACAAAGGGATTTTTTTTTTTTTGGGGGGGGAGTGTTTATCTGGTTCACAACTCTTGCACTCCATTCGAACGAACATTGCTAGGTGCAGTTGGAGGTAACTCTCAAGAGCGTTTTCTACCCTTAGAACTCAAACTTGAGACCTCATGCTTATGCTTAGACCAACACCTGTGGGTATACGGTGATACGTATTTTCTCTAACTTAATCAGATTCAAGAGCTTCGCAGAAGCTTTAGCTATTGGAATAGGATAACATTCCCAACCTGAAAGGACAATGCAATCATCAAATTTCCCAGTCATTCCACCTGCCTATCGGCTTTCTGGAAGCTCATGAATTTTAATAAGAGATTGGCATAAGGCCAACCTCCTCTCCAGACTGTTTTTCTCCCAAGTCAAGATCGAACTGATTCTCAAAAACCTCTGGCATGGAGAAAAATTCAGGAACTGGTTCCTTCACATCAGATGTGTTTCCCTTCCCAGTTGCACTTGTTGAAAAGACGATCAGCAATTCAGCAAGGTCAAACTGATTACCTTGAAGCTTTTGATTCTCCGCACCGAAAGGGGAAAGGTGGAGAAGATAGAATAGGGTAATTCCAGCACAAGAATCATGTGATCCAAAATGAAACCTTGGAATCTCTGGATCATCCCAGCTGTCATACCTAATGAAGAAAATTAAAATACGTATGATGAGATGAAAAAATGGAAAGGATACATTTTGACGGATATGATTCAAAATGAAAGAGTTGAAGACAAAAAAAATAAACAAAAGTACCTGATTACAATGAAGACCAGAATTCTTGTACCAAAAATATAATTTATCATCCTAAAAGCGTGCGAGGGGGTTACCATAGAACGACTGATCATCTTTCACATGCCTTTATAAGCATCTTATTTTAACCCAATAGCTGTAATCCCTAGTGAATGAGAAATATGCTTATGGAGCTAGCGTAGGAGGTAGCCCTGTGGACAAGTTTATTAACGGTACATAAGCCCTCTTCCTTTCAGTGCCAGTTCTCAATTGCAAGGTCTTCTATTTGTTAGACGATTTCAATGATCACCAGCAGCAGGAAGTAACCAGTGAAGCCCATGATAATATATGTTTTCAACTTTTCATATAACTATCAAAGTAGTCACCAAAAATCTCCACATGAACAGGCTCCTTTTTGAAAGTGATGGAACCTGTTCACATCCCTTACAATGAGGACCCGTTTTGAGGCTTCAGATGCTAGTTTAAAGAAAGTATGACAATCATAACATATTCGAAGATTCTTCGTGATCCGAAGAGAAGTACCCTCCGGGGTAGCAATAAGACCATAACCAAAAGCCAACCTTTCACTATGCCCATATAGCATCTGAATTTTATCCTCTTCCGCAACATTGTGCAAAACAAACTTCGTTTCAGGCCTGTAGCCTGCTTTATCCTCCAATAATTTTGTAAACTGAGCTAATTTAAGATAAATGTCATTAGAGTTTGGATGAGCTTTGTCCCTCGCCATGAAGGTGTGAACCTCGTGCCCAACCTCAATCCAACTGCATCCAGGTTGTTTTTTTAATCCAATTCTTTTCATTCTCATCCTCACTTCTTCAACATTGTTCCATCTTTCACTGGCTGCTAGGATATTAGATATTAGTGCATAATTTCCTGAATTCTCAGTGTCCAATTGTAAGAGCTGTTCTGCTGCAAGCTCTCCTAATTCTTTGTTAGAATGGATCCGACAAGCCCCAAGAAGGGCACACCAGACCTCAGCAGTAGGTTTGATCGGCATATTCTTCACGATATGATATGCCTCTTCCACGCAATTTGAACGACCAAGGAGATCAACTAAACAAACATAATGGTCTGGCCAGGGCTCCAGCTGATATTCATGTTTCATAATTGCAAAAAACCTCTTACCTTCAGTCATCAATCCCGAATGGCTGCATGCATGCAGTAGAGCCAAGAAGGTTATATGATCCGGTATAATATTTTCATCAGTCATTTTATTGAATAAATCAATAGCTACAATTCCAAAACCGTGCATTCCATATGCATTAATCATGGAAGTCCATAAAATCATGTCTCTCTTTTTGACAGAATTGAAAAGCTTTTCAGAATGCCCTAAACTTCCACAAGAAGCATACATGTCCACCAATGAGCTAGCAATTGGTCCCTCCAACCAGAATCCCTTCCTAATTAGAAATCCATGAATCTCTTTACCTTTCTTCAGTGCAGATAAACTAGCAACAGCAGAGAGTAGGCTGACCAGAGCTACAGAATCAAGTTCTAATTTTGTTTCTTTCAGAGAGCAGAAAAGTTCAAGAGCTTCAATTGAACGTCCATTATGAATGTAAGCAGATAACATACTGGTCCAAGACACAATACATTTGGATTCAATTGCTTTAAACACACGCCTTGCGTAATCGATTTCTCCAGTCTCACCATATGCATTGACAATGGCATTTTGCAGTAACGTATCAGATAAATCTCTTTTAATAGTGTAACCATGAATTTCTTTGATTGAGGTTTTGGACTTCAACCCACTACAAGCTGTCAAAATGCTTCCAATCATCATCACATCAATATTTATCCTTTCTACATGGACCATCCGAAACAAATTTAAAGCATCCAGATGGCATTCATTTTGTGAATAGCCAGCAATAATTGTTGTCCAAGAAATTAAGTCTTTTTCATTCATGTTTTCAAAAACACCACCCATGTATTTTACACAATAACACTTAGCATACATATCCATCAGGTTGTTTCCAATCTGCATGTCAGAATCCATTCCATTTCTTATTGCATAGGCATGAGCTTCCATTCCACTCAATAATTTCCCTGATCGGCCTGATGCTGCAATCACATTTAGCAGTGATACCTGGTCAGGCTTTTGGCCACAATACCGCATCTCCCGAAAGTACTTAAAAACATCACTATATAGATCACTTTGAACAAAACCTGAAAGCAGTGTGTTCCACGATATATAATCCTTACTATTCATATTTACAAAAACTCTTTTCGCTTTCTCCATTTTACTGCATTTTGCATACATGGCGATCAAAGCATTGGCAACATATACATCAGCATAATAATCAGATTTCAAGATAGCAGCGTGCACCTCCATGCCTAGCTTGATGAGGGCTGGATCTTCACAAGCTTGAAGAATGGCAACCAAAGTATATGTATTACTGGCAAGACCAATACCCTGCATTCTTCTAAAGAATGACAATGCATCTGAGAAATGACCTTCTGTAGCATGTGTTATAATAATAGAATTCCACGAAACAACGTCACCTTTCTCATGCATACTGTCAAACAACAGCCTTGCTCCATTGAGATCATTGCACTTAGCATACATAGAAATAAGTGCATTAGATACGAACACATATGCACCATATCCACACTTGACGGCCATACCATGAATCTCAGCACCCAAACGGGGCTCCTTGAGAGCACCACAAGCTTTAAGAACACAAGGAAAGGTATGCGCATCCAGCGACACAGCCAGAACTCGCATTTCTTTATACAATGCAAGTGCTTTCATATGTTTCCCATCTGATACGTAAGCACCTAACATGGCGTTCCAAGTAAAAACAGTTCTATCAGGCATTTCATCAAACACCTTCTCCGCCTCAAGGAATGAGCCACACTTCCCATACATGTGTACAAGCTTGGTGTTCAGAAAAACAGAATCACACAAGCCATAGGATTTGATCATGCGTCCATGTATCTGCTTCCCTTGTGATAGAGATTTCTGACTCGTACAGAGGTCAAGAACCAGAGAATAAGGCTCTTCAAGAGCAAAATGATTTGAACTGTCGTCAGCAGTGAGCAAGAGGGTAAATGACAGAAAAGCATCTGTTAGGCTTCCTTGCCTGCAATACTCCTTTAAAGAAGGCGTCTTGATGGGTTTATGAGAAAGTTTGGAGCCATGGACAAGCGGGCTCAAACCAAATTTTTGGAGCATGGGATGGTTAGCAAAGGACAAGCAATATTGAGGTGACGATATAGGATTGCAGTGGGCATTGTAGAGTACAGGCATGGGAAAAGGAGCAATGGCTTCCGCCTAGAGAAGAAAGATTTCATGCAATGAAAAATTGAATCAACTGTTTCGGACAAATCCTCTATACTTCCGCTATCTTAAATCGTGCATTGTAATTACTGAGTATTGGTTTCGGTTTATTTGCGAGTTCAGGCTTATTTCGTGTCTGGGAAATCTTGGAGCTGCAGATATTTTTCTCTATTCTTGAGTTTTTGAGTCCCACCAAAAAAAAAAAAAAAAAA
>QFDD01004903.1:0-17399 GCA_006871305.1 Vachellia collinsii | reverse complement strand
ATTAAATAGTCAAATATTAAATAACCTTTAAAATTCCCGTAAAGGTTATTTTTGTCATTTTAACTTAAACCAAGCCTCAATTACTGATCAGTGAATTTTTCTCTATCTTTTGGGGCTCTGTAGAATTTTCTGATATCTTGGTCAAACTTTGACCAAAATACCCTTTGACTTTTTCAAATTTGCCAAAATGCCATTACTTTTCCAAATTGACCGTTTTAATCTTATTTTTTCTACATTTTGGAAAATGACATTTTCACCCCTCTTTTTCTTTCTACTTCCACATTTACTCCTTTCTTTCACTCTCCAGACCCTTAATATCTCTATAGCGACTTGTTTAGCCTTCATTTTTAATTACAGAAATTGAGGATATTACAGTTTCAATCATAAAGATAATTGAGTTTGAAGGGGACAAACTAGAAGATTAGGGATTTGTTTTTCTTTTTCTGTTTCTTTTGTTGTGTTCGATAAATTCCCAATGTTTCTTTGCTGAGTTTCTTGCATTCTACCACTAGCACACACTCAATTGCATGATTTCGTTTACCCATCTAGGCATTCTAAACCTATCATGTGATTACAGGCTTTTTAGTGATTACTGCTTTGAGTGATGCATGAATTGATTTGGTGCAATTAATTGTATAGCTTCTCTGCTGGTTTGATGGGTTGATTGAGTGAGTTAGTCTGTGTTGGGGTTTGCTAGGGTTGCTTATTAGGGCTGTTAAGTACAATGGCCTTGGTACCATTTTAGTCGAGATATGTTATACTTTAGTTGCAACATTAAGTGCCTTAGGTCTCTATTTCCTTAAAATTTTTCGCGACATATTTGGTAATTTGTCACGACAAGTTTCCTTGTTTGTTGTGACATATCTTGGGTTATGTCGTGACATTTTGCCTTATATCAGAACCCTAACCCTATATATCAGCAACTCGCGACACTTAACTCCATTCTTGCCCCAGCTGTCACGACCCTCCACCTCTAGCCGTTATGCGTCTTCCTCTCCCACTCAACGGTCACTTGCACCTCTCCATTATTCATCCGTTGCAACCCTCCATCTTCTCCCTTTCCTCTATTTATACCTTCTCCTCCCCTCATTCCATATTGCATTACATCCCTCTCAAGGCTCTCTTCGTTTGTGTTTCCTCCATTCTTCCCCTCCACTTCCTCAAGGTAACTCCCTTTTGCCTTCCCTTTGTTATTTTGGTTAGTTCCATTTCTTATTTTGTTAGTTTTAGTTTAGGAGTTTTGGTCTTGTTTATCAATATTACTGTGATCATTGAATGCATTCTCCTTTCCAAACTTACTTCTGGATTGATATTGAGTTGGCTGTGTCATTTTTTTACATCCCCACGAGCATGGTTGGATTAACACGTGCTTTTCAACAATTTTGTGCTACATGTCGCGACATCCATCATGTACATCGCAACATAAGCCTCTGCAACAGCTCTCGGTGCATTTTATGTTGCGATGTATAACCCTAAATGTCTCGACATGTATGCTTAAATGGGACCTTTGTTTTTCTTCCACAGCCAATTTCAATTTTTCCTTCAAACTAAATCATTCCATCAATGATCACATAGTGTTGGTTTGCTAGTTCCCACCATAGGGTAGTCTCAGTCCAATATTTTGTCTTGTAATTTGGTTTTTTATTGTTTGCCTTGTTTGTTTTTCTTTTCTCTTTGATTGGGAGGAAGATGGTGTGCACAAAGAATTTGCGAACCGACAGTTGTTCTGAGGAGGAAACACTGGTTTACTTGTCTAGGGCGGAAGCAGTCAAAAAGTTCGGTAGTAGGGGGGCCATACAGGAGTGATACTTTCCCAAGACCCGCCAGTTTCGATTCTATCAGCAGGCTATTGATTTGGGTCTTGGAGAACTCTTGAAGAAAAGAACCCCAGACAATTTGACAGTTGTTCGAGAGTTCTATATGCATTCCTCCACTATATGGGCACTCAGGATCAGTTTCCAGAACCAGGAGTTCACAATTGATGATGACGATATTTGACACTTTTACAAGTTGCCGGTGGTTGAGCGATGTCAGTTCTAGAGCCTGCGGATTAACCTCGACCTCGTTCATTGGGATGATGCTTTTACAATCATGGGCATAAAGGGTGCTGGATGGACTAGGAGGGGCGAGAAGCAGTTCTTTGAAAGGAAACATATGAATAAGGTGGTGAAGGTCTGGCTTAATTTCATGACCTACAATGTTCAGCCACTGGCCCATATTTCAGACATTCCTGTTAAGGGGGCCTTACTCCTATACCTTCTCATGACTGGCCAACCAGTGGATATAGTGGTGATAGCGCAAGATCAAATGCTGCACTATCTTAACAGTGCTCATGCTTTGTTGGTTTTTCCTCACCTCATCATCGACATTTGCAGAGCCCGAAAGATTATTGAGAGGAAAGCGGACCTAACGCTGGCCCCCGTCACTACTAGAATGTTCACTCCTGGAGACCTATCCCTGAAACCACTGAATCAAGCAAGAGTAGGAAGAAGGGAAAATGACCAGCTGTAGAGGAGCCTGATGAACCTACTGAGACTGCTAAAGAGGGAGAGACTGGTATCTCTCTCAGTTCCCTCAATGAACAGATAGCCATCTTGACTGATCAAGTCGTTTCCATGAACCAACAGATGATGGCTAATGAATTCCACCACCAGAGGTTCATGGATCCTCTCATGCTTCAAATAGAGAAAGCTCTCCAAGTGGATCTTCCCCCCGGTTTTGAAGAGGCATTCTGGCATAGCTCTATCCCTTCGACCTCTTTCTTTCCATCAAGACCTGGCGAGTCGTCAGGACCAGGTGATGATGCTGGAGCTGCAGAAGAGGAGGCAGACCCTCAGGGTGGAGCAGGCGGGGAGGAGTGATTGATCTTGTGTTTTTCTTTTTTTCATTGCATTTTGAATTATAGTTTGTTTTATTTTTGAACTTAACTCTTATGGTTGCGGTTTCATATTGTATATCTCTTTCTGAATGCAAATGATGGCTTAGCTTGTTTCTTTTTGTTGCCCTATGTTTCTTCTTCCTAATTCCTTATCCTGTTGATCCTTTTGCATTGAGGATATTGCACTGTTTAAGTGTGGGGGGGGACTTGTGAGCTGTTTGATCGTTTAAATCCAATCTTTCATCATCAATCTTGTTTTGGGTGATGAATTGTTGTATGTTGGATGAATTTTAAGCTTTAACGCATGCTTAAAGGTCAGGCTTTGAATCTTTAGAGCACATATGTTGCGACACTATACACTAATGCCGTGACATGAATTCCTCTGATGTCCATGCTTGCTCTCGGTACAATTCATGAACAGTGATTTTGCATCTGAGTGATTTTTGCGTGAAAAATTCCTGTAAGTACATTGTTTTCAAAGCAACTTCTTGGCCTCTTAAATTCAACTTAATGCATTAAACCAAGGAGACCATTCCAACCTTAAATTTTCATAATCTTGGCCTTTGGAAATGACCTTCTTTAAGACTTTACAAGGTCTCTTGGGATTCTTGCATGTTCGATAACAATTTTCTCGATCATCATCAATCATCATCCTAAGTTCTACTTCTTATGATAAGTCTTCTAATGTCTTGTGAACAGTGCATGTTGATTGGAACTTTATGTATGAACGGCGGGGATGTGAACCCTTGTTGGAAGGATATCCTTGAGCCTGAATTCCTTAAATTGAGTGATTAATTCATGTGGTATGCATCCTCTAGAACTTGTTCTTGTTCTTAGTCAAAGCATAACATGTTTCAAAGCAATGAGCATAATAGAGGCATTCATTTCTAAACCTTCTTTCCCCTAAACACAGACCCTCACGTCATTTACACCCTTTGTTAACCTTTTGAGCCATTCACCAAGTGTTGTGTATGCATATATTCTGAGAAACTTGAGTACATCTTGGAAGAACTAAATTTGAATATTGTCCATGAAGAAAAGAAGCATTTTTATATTAGAATGCCATGACTCAAGACTAGATTCAAAAAAAAACTTTGAAACTTGAGTTTTGCTTCTCATAACTCGAGTTGTATCAAAACTTTTGTTGACACTTCAAGTTTTGAAAGAAGTTTTGTAGTTCAAAGAGTTTTCAGAGCTCGATACTCAGGTTCTGCAAGCCATAACTCGAGTTTCAACAACACTTCCATTAAAACTTGAGTTCCATTGAAAGTTTTGGTTTTCTAAAAAAGTTTTGGCACTTGAAACTCAAGTTTTGTCGCTCAAAACCCAAGTTGTGTCCACTCTTTTGTTAAAACTTGAGTTTTATTGAGAGTTTTGGATTTCTGAAACTTGTTTCAATACTCGATACTCGAGTATTGACTCTCAGAACCCGAGTTTTGACAGCACTTCCACCAAAACTTGAGTTCTCTTGATAGTGTTGAGTTTTGAAAGCATTTTTATACAATGGTACTCGAGTTTTCTCAACACATTCGCTAAAACTCAAAAATTACTTAAACTATTTGTGAAAACAATGAATTTTATCATAAGTTCAAAGACATAGTTGTCATCATCAAAACATTATTTCAACATTTTATACAATAAAATATTTGGTACATACATTTTGAATCTTCTTAAGTAATAATAACTTTCATTAACAAAATTTTTTTAAGTTCAACAAATTGTTCGCTATAGTCTACGTTCTATATTTTATATTTACATTAAATTCACAATAGCATAATGATTTAACTAAAAATGGGGTAGTAATTTCATATTTCAAGCTATTAATATGACGTGAAACTATTCATAGGCTCTTTTTTTTTATGAGTTAGATTGTCGTATCGTATATTTTCATAACTTTTATACAATAAAATATTTGGTACATACATTTTAAATATTTTTAACTAATAAAATAACTTTCATTAATCGATTTTTTAAGTTAAATAAATTGCTTGCTATAGTCTACGTTTTGTATTTTAAATTTTAATTGAATTGCCAATAGTGTAATGATTTGACTAAAAAATAGGGTAGTAATTTCGTATTTCAAACTATGAAAAAGACGTGAACTATTCATAAGCTCTTTACTTTCATGATTTGCATTGTCGATAGTATATTTTTATGACTTTTATACAATAAAACAATTGGTACAAACATTTTAAAACTTTTTAATCAATAAAATAACTTTCATTAATCAATTTTTTTAAGTTTAATAAATTGCTTGCCATAGTCTACATTTTGTATTTTAAATTTACATTAAATTCACAACAGTGTAATAATTTAACTAAAAATAGGGTAGTAATTTTGTATTTCAAGCTATTAATATGACGTGAAACTATACATAGGCTCTTTATTTTCATAAGTGGCATTGTCGTATAGTATATTTTCATAACTTTTATACAATAAAATATTTGAAACATACATTTTGATTCTTCTAAATTAATAAAATAACTACCATTAATAAATTTTTTTAAGTTCAATTAATTACTTACTATAGTCTATGATTTGTAATTTAAATTTACATTAAATTTACAATAGTGTAACGATTTAACTAAAAAATAGAAGTAATTTGGAATTTAAAGCTATTTGAAACAATTCATAGGCTCTTTATCTTCATGAGTTGCATTGTCGTATAGTATATTTTCATAACTTTTATACAATAAAATATTTGGTACATCCATTTTGAATCTTTTTAATTAAAAAAATGACTTTCATTAATTAATTTTTTTTAAGTTCAATTAATTGCTTGCTATAGTCTATGTTTTACATTTTAAATTTACATTAAATTAACAATAGTTTAATGATTTAACTACAAAAATAGGGTTGTAATTTCGTATTTCAAGCTATTAAAAAGACGTCAAACTATTCATAGGCTCTTTATTTTCATGAGTTGGGTTGTCGTATAGTATATTTTCATAACCTTTATACAATAAAATATTTGGTAGATACATTTTGAATCTTCTTAAGTAATAAAATAACTTTCATTCACAAATTTTTTTAAGTTCAACAAATTGCTTGCTATAGTCTACGTTTTGTATTTTAAATTTTCATTAAATCCTCAATAGTGTAATGATTTAACTAAAAATAGGGTAGTAATTTCGCATTTCAAGCTATTAATATGATGTGAAACTATTCATAGGCACTTTATTTTCATGAGTTGAATTGTCGTATTGTATATTTTCATAAGTTTTATACAATAAAATATTTGGTTCATACATTTTGAATCTTCTTAAGTAATAAAATAACTTTCATTAACAAAAAATTTTTAGTTCAGTAAATTTCTTACTATAGTCTAAGTTTTGTATTTTAAATTTACTTTAAATTTACAATAATGTAATGATTTAACCAAACAATAGGATAGTAATTTCGAATTGCAAGCTATTAATAAGACATGAAACTATTCATATAGGCTCTTTTTTTCATGAGTTTCTTTGTCGTATAGTATCTTTTCCTAACATTTATACAATAAAATATGTGATACATACATTTTGATTCTTCTTAAATAATAAAATAAAATTCATTAATAATTTTTTTTAAGTTCAATAAATTGCATTCACAATACTGTAATGATTTAACTAAAAATAGGGTAGTAATTTCGTATTTCAAGCTATTAATATGACGTGAAACAATTCATAGACTCTTTATTTTCATGAGTTCCATAGTTGTATAGTATATTTTCATAACTTTTATACAATAAAATATTTGATACTTACATTTTGAATCTTTTTAACTAGAAAAAGAACTTTCATTAATATATTTTTTTAAGTTCAATAAATTTCTTGCCATAATGTACGTTGTGTATTTTAAATTTACATTAAATTTTCAATTGTGTAATGCTTTAAAGAAAAAATTGTGTAGTAATTTGGAATTTCAAACCATTAAAAAGACATGAAACTATTTATAGGTTCTATATTTTCTTGAGTTGCATTTTCGTATACTATATTTGCATAACTTTTATACAATAAAATATTTGGTACATCCATTTTGAATCTTCTTAATTAATAAAATAACTTTCATTGATAAATTTTTTTAAGTTCAATAAATTAGTTACTATAGTCAACGTTTTGTTTTTTAATTTTCATTAAATTTACAATAGTGTGATGATTTAACTAAAAATATGGTAGCATTTTCGTATTTGACGCCACTAAAAAGACGTGAAACTACTCATAGGCTCTTTATTTTCATAAGTTCTAAAATTTCTTGCTATAGTCTACGTTGTGTATTTTAAATTTACATTAAATTTACAATAGTGTAATGATTTAACAAAAAAATAGGGTAATAATTTGGAATTTCAAACTACTAAAATAACATCAAACTATTATAAGGCTTTGTATTTTAATGAGTTGCATTGTCATATAGTATATTTTCATAACTTTTATACAATAAAATATTTGGTAGATACATTTTGAATCTTCTTAACTAATAAAATAACTTTCATTAATAAATTTTTTTAAGTTCAATAAATTGCTTATTATAGTCTACGTGTTGTATTTTAAATTTTCATTAAATTTACAATAGTGTAATGATTTTACTAAACATAGGGTAGTATTTTCATTTTTTAAACTTTTAAAAAGACGTGAAACTATTCATAGGCTCTGTATTTTCATGAGTTACATTGTCGTATAGCATATTTTCATAACTTATACAATAAAATATTTGGTACTTACATTTTGAACCTTTTTAACTAATAAAATAACTTTCATTAATCAATTTTTTAAAGTTCAATAAATTTCTTGCTATACTCTACATTTTGTATTTTAAATTTACATTAAATTTACAATAGTGGAATGATTTAACTAAAAAATAGGGTAGTATTTCGTATTTCAAGGTATTAAAAAGACGTGAAACTATTCATAAGCTCTTTATTTTCATGAGTTGCATTGTTGTATACTATATTTTCATAACTTTTATAGAATAAAACATTTGGTACATACATTTTGAATCTTTTTAAGTTTAATAAACTACTTTCAATGGTCTACAATTTGTATTTTAAATTTAAATTAAATTTACAATAGTGTAGTGATTTAGCTAAAAAATAGGTTAGAAATTTCATATTTCAAGCTATTTAAAAGACATGAAACTATTCTTAGACAGTTTTTTTTCATGACTTGCATTGTCGTATAGTATATTTTCATTAACTTTTATGCAATAAAAAATTTGGTACATACATTTTGAATCTTCTTAACTAATAAAATAACTTTTATTAATCAATTTTTTTAAGTTCAATAAACTGCTTGCTATAGCCTACGTTTTGTATTTAAAATTTTCATTAAATTTACAATAGTGTAAAGATTTAGCTAAAAAATAGGGTTGTAATTTTGTATTTCAAGCTGTTTAAAAAACATAAAACTATTCATTGGCTCTTTATTTTCATGAGTTGCATTGTTGTATAATACTTTTTCTTAACTTTTATACAATAAAATATTTGGGACATAAATTTTGAATCTTTTTAACTGATAAAATAACTTTCATTAATTAATTTTTTTAAGTTCAATAAATTTCTTTCCATAGTCTACGTTTTGTATTTTAAATTTACAATAGTGTAATGTTTTTGCTAAAAAATAGGGTAGTAATTTCGTATTTCAAGCTTTTAAAAAGATGTGAAACTCTTCATAGGCTCTTTATTTTGATGTGTTGCATTGTCGTATAGTTTATTTTCGTGACTTTTATGCAATAAAATGATTGGTACATAAATTTTGAATCTTTTTAACTTATAAAATAACTTTCATTAATCAATTTTTTAAGTTCAAAAAATTGCTTGCTATAGTCTACGTTTTGTATTTTAAATTTACATTAAATTTCCAATGATGTAACGATTTAGCTAAAAAATAGGGTAGTAATTTCGTATTTCAAGATATTAAAAAGACGTGAAACTATTCGTAGGCGCTTTATTTTGTTGTGATGCATTGTCGTATATTATATTTTCAAGACTTTTATGCAATAAAATGTTTGGGACATAAATTTTGAATCTTTTTAACTAATAAAATAAATTTCATTATTCAATTTTTTTAAGTTCAATAAATTGCTTGCTATAGTCTACGTTTTGTATTTTAAATTTACATTAAATTTACAATAGTGTAACGATTTAGCTAAAAAATAGGGTAGTAATTTTGTATTTCAAGATATTAAAAAGATGTGAAACTATTCATAGGCGCTTTATTTTGATGTGTTGCATTGTCGTATAGTATATTTTCATGAATTTTATATAATAAAATATTTGGGATATAAATTTTGAATCTTTTTAACTAATAAAATACCTTTCATTATTCAACTTTTTTAAGTTCAATAAATTTCTTGTTATTGTCTACATTTTGTATTTTAAATTTACATAAAATTTACATTAGCGTAATGATATAGCTAAAAAATAGGGTAGTAATTTTGCATTTCAAACTATTAAAAGAACGTGAAACTATTCATATGCTCTTTATTTTCATGAGTGGCTTTATCGTATAATAAATTTTCATAACTTTTATACAATAAAATATTTGGCACAACCATTTTGAAACATTTTAACTAATAAAATAACTATCATTATTCAATTTTTTTAAGTTCAATAAATTGCTTGTTATTGTCTACGTTTTGTATCTTAAATTTACATAAAATTTACATTAGCGTAATGTTCTAACTAAAAAATAGGGTAGTAATTCCGTATATCAAGCTATTAAAAAGACGTGAAAATATTCATAGGCTCTTTATTTTGATGTGTTGCATTGTCGTATAGTATACTTTTATGACTTTTATTCAATAAAATACTTGGCACTTAAATTTTGAATCTTTTTAACTAATAAAATAACTTTCGTTAATAAATTTTTTTAAGTTCAATAAATTTCTTGCTAAAGTCTACGTTTTGTATTTTAAATTTACATTAAACTTACAATAATGTAATGATTTAACTAAAAAATAGGGTAGTAATTTCGTATTTCAAGCTATTAAAAAGACGGGAAACTATTCATAGGCCTTTTATTTTCATGAGTTGCATTGTCATATAGTATATTTTCAGAACTTTTATACAATAAAATATTCGGTACATACTTTTTGAATCTTCTTAAATAACAAGATAACTTTCATTAATAAATGTTTTTAAGTTTAATAAATTGCATGCTAAACTGTAATGAAACTTCCAATGAAACTCGAGTTACACATAAAAGTTTTTGTTTTGAAATACCTATAACTTGAAGTTTTATGAGACAAAACTCGAGTCTCGAAGAGAAAACATCGTGTAACTCAAAACTCTCAAGGAAACTCGAGTTACAATGAAAGTTATGATTTGAAAATTGTCAAAACTTGAAGTTTTGGCCCTTGGAACTCGAGTCTCGAAGAACACAAAACATCTTGACTTACTGGAACTTCTGAAAACCCAAGTTTTATGTTCCACAACTCAAGTTTTATCAAAACTCTTATTAAAAATCGAGTTACAACAAAAGTTATGAGATTTCTACTTTGAAAATTCTTCAATAACTCGAGTTATGAAGAAGCAAAACTCGAGTTTGCCTTTTTGACAGTTACACAGCGTGTCAGAAACTTTATTCTGATCTTAAAATCTTTCCTTATTCATGCAACGATTATTTGAATCACACCTACCATCATAAATGCTTAACTGACTTATTTATAAACAGGGAATGAAGTTTTGATTGCCTAAACAAAAAGAGATTCAACGGACAAAATCTCATAATTTCATCCTACCTACTGTCAAAAGCACACAGATGCATTCAATGCGGGAAGGTGAATGACGATGATGAGTCTAACAGAAACATAAATGTCTCTAACGGACATTTAATACTCCTCACCTATAAAAGGCAACCCATTCAAGTCCCCGGAGAAAAGAGAACGCATATACGAGAAAACATATTCATTACGCTTCAGCTACCTTACTCTGTTTTTATACTCTCATATTTAAGAGCTTCAGTGATTATCATTAAATTCTCAGAAAGGAGAATATTCTTGTTCATTTATTGATTTTGAGAGAGTTGCTCAAGGTTGGAGAATCTTGAGTGGGTTGAGACACGAGAAAAAGTGTCTGTGGGTTAATTTGAGTTAGGAAGGGGGAGAGTCCTTCTTCTGATTGTTTGTAATCTTTTGAGATTAGTGGATTTGGAAAGTTCAGAAGGTTCTGAGGACTGGATGTAGGTCAGGGGACCGAACTAGGATAAATTTCTGTGTCAACTTTCTTCATACTCTGTTTTTACGTTTTCAACGTTGCGAAAATTTTAATCTGACCAATTCACCCCCCCTCTTGGTCAAATCCTATCCTAACATTTGGTATCAGAGTAGGTCTCTTGTGTAAAGGACTTAACACTCTCAAGAGCTATAAATGGCAGGATTTGATGAGCATGTTATTAGTGACGGAGTTTCAATTACTAGACCTCCAACTTTTAACAGTCAACGTTTTTCATTTTGGAAAATCAAATTTCAAAATTTTATTTTAGCTACAGACTTAGATTTGTGGGATGTTTTTGAAATTGGGAACTTTGTTCCCCAAAAGAAAGTAAATGACGTTCTTATTCCTAAAACTCGCAGTGAGTTTGATGAACAAGATTTGAAGAAAGCCTTACTTAATAGAAAAGATGTGTTAATGTTGCAGGCTGCTTTGAACGAAGATGATTTCTTCAGGATATGCACACTCCCTTCAGCCAAACACATGTGGGAAGCATTGGAGATAGCGTATAAAGGAACTGAAGCTATGAAGGAGGGAAGAGTGAACACTCTCACTACTGAGTATGATCTACTTAGAATGAAAGAAGGAGAAACCATCGCAGAGTTTGAGATGAGACACACTCATCTAATTAACAAGCTGGCTGCTCTTGGAAAAACCTATGATCAGCGCACCCAAGTGAGAAAAATCCTTAACATTCTCACTGACAAATGGGAAGCTAAGGTCACGGCCATTGAGGAATCAATAGGGGAATCAATGATGTATGTAGCTGCTCTCTTTGGAAGCCTTGCTGAGTATATGAGAGCTAACAAAAATTCAAGAAGGAGCTCTCAGGAATAGAAGACAGAAAGAAGAAAGGAATGGCCCTCAAGTCAATAAAGGAAAAGGAACCTAAAATAGAGCTTGAGGAAGAAGATGAAGTGGAGGACGAAGAATTGGCCATGGTCGTCCGGAGGTTAAAGAAACTTTATAGAAAAGATCAACCTCCAAGGAGATTTCAAAAGGGTGCTTCTAGCAAAGAAATTATTTGCTTTGAGTGCAACAAGCCAAGCCACATGAAAGCTGACTGTCCACAGCTATCCCAAAGAAACAAAGAAAAGAAAAATTTTATTTTAGCTACAGACTTAGATTTGTGGGATGTTTTTGAAATTGGGAACTTTGTTCCCCAAAAGAAAGTAAATGACGTTCTTGTTTCTAAAACTCGCAATGAGTTTGATGAACAAGATTTGAAGAAAGCCTTACTTAACAGAAAAGCTGTGTTAATGTTGTAGGCTGATTTGAACGAAGATGATTTCTTCAAGATATGCACACTCCCTTCAGCCAAACACATGTGGGAAGCATTAATAAATTTTTTTAAATTCAATAAATTGCTTGCTATAGTCTACGTTTTCTATTTTAAATTTACAAAAGTGTAATGATTTCACTAAAAAATAGGATAGCAATTTCGTATTTCAACATATAAAAAAGACGTGAAACTATTCATAGGCTCTTTATTTTAATGCGTGGCATTGCCGTATAGTATATTTTCATGACTTTTATACAATAAAATATTTGGTACATAAATTTTGAATATTTTTAACTTATAAAATAACTTTCATTAATAAATTTTTTTATGTTCAATAAATTACTTGTTGTAGTCTACGTTTTGTATTTTGCATTGACATTGAATTTGCAAAAGTGTAACGATTTAACTAAAAATGAGGGAAGTAATTTCATATTTTGAGCTATTAAAAAGAATTGAAACTATTCATAGGCTCTTTATTTTCATGAGTTGTACTGTCATATACAATATTTTCATAACTTTATACAATTAAATATTTGGTACAACCATTTTGAATATTTTTAACTAATATAATAACTTTCGTTAATATTTGTTTTTGAATTTCAATAAATTGCTTGCTATAGTCTAAGTTTTATATTTTAAATTTACATTAAATTTACAATAGTGTACTGATTTAACTAAAAAATAGGGTAGTAATTTCGTATTTCCAACTATTGAAAAAAGTGAAACTATTCATAGGCTCTTTATTTTCATGAGTTACATTGTGGTATAATATCTTTTCATAACTTTTATACAATAAAATATTTGGTACAAACATTTCTAATCTTTTTGACTAATAAAATAACTCATTAGTAATTTTTTTAAGTTCAACAAATTACTTCCTATAGTCTACGTTTTGATATTTTGAATTGACAATAAATTTACTATAGTGTACTGATTTAACTAAAAAATAGGGTAGTAATTTCGTATTTCAATCTAGTAAAAGGATGTGAAATTATTCATAGGCTCTTTATTTTGATGAGTAGCATTGTCGTATAGTATATTTTCATAACTTTTATACAATAAAATATTTGGTACAACCATTTTACATTGACATTGAATTTGAAAAAGTGTAATGATTTAACTATAAATTAGGGTAGTAATTTCGTATTTCGAGCTTTTAAAAAGAATTGAAACTATTCATAGGCTCTTTATTTTCATGAGTCGCACTGTCGTATAGTTATACAATAAAATATTTGGTACATAAATTTTGAATCTTTTTAACTAATAAAATGACGTTCATTAATAAATTTTTTTCAAGTTCAATAATATGCTTGCTATAGTCTTCGTTTGCATTTCAAATTTACATTGAATTACAAATAGTGTAATGATTTAACTAAAAAATAGGGTAGTAATTTTGTATTTCCAGCTATTAAAAAGATGTGAAACCATTATAAGCTCTTTACTTTTATGAGTTGCACTGTCGTATAGTATATTTTCATAACTTTTATACAATAAAATATTTGGTACAACCATTTTGAATCTACTTAAGTTACAAAAGAACTTTCTTTAATAAATTTTTTTAAGTTTAATAAATTGCTTCCTATAGTCTACGTTTTGTATTTTACATTGACATTGAATTTGGAATAGTGTAATGGTGTAACTAAAAAATAGGGAAGCAATTTCATATTTCGAGTAATTAAAAAGATATGAAACTATTCATAGGCTCTTTATTTTCATGAGTTGCATTGTCGTATAGTACATTATCATAACTTTTATACTATAAAATACTTGGTGCATACATTTTGAATCTAGTTAACTAATAAAATAACTTTCATTAATCAATTTTTCTTAGTTCAATAAATTGCTTGCTATCACTAGTGGAAAAAAATACTTTTTAGACCGCATAAAAAAGGCTTTTTAAACCGCATATAGGTGCGGTTTAGATAAAACTGGTTCAAAAAGTACATACTTTTTAGACCGCATATAAATCCGGTCTAAAAAGTCTCCCTTTTAAACCGCATATAAAATATGCGATTTAAAAACTCTCTTTTAGACCGCATGGATATCCGTGCGGTCTGAAAAGTGTGCTTTTTTAGACCTCACGGACATCCGTGCTGTCTAAAAAGTAAATTATTATAAAAAAATAAATATTGGCATTTTATGCCCACATATTTTTTATAATTAAATAAATTTTAATAAATCTTATAATACATTGAAAACCAGAAGAAATCATGACAAAAAAAATCTTTCATTGAGATTCATTGGGCTAACCCATACAAGCATTTCACAAGATAATGCAATCTATAAATTATACACAATAATTCCTAAAAAAATATACATAGCCTCTCAATGATACAGTTATATGCAAGCGTGCACACAAATCAAACCTTATCATTAAGGGCAATGATACAAGCTGTTGATGAACCCTTGGCCCTTGTACATGAGGGAGCCCTCTAATGGATTGTTAGAACCTTGTGCTTCCTCCTGAATTGATCTTACTGAATTACACATAATTTTACGGGCAAAAATTCCTGCATTAATACCAACATCTGCCCAGCCTGCTACACCATTTGCAACACCGATTGCTTGTCGGTCTGTGCAAATGAAATTAGCATCCTCTCCACCCGTCTCCTCCTTAACTGGATGAGGTAGGTAACATGATCCTGAAACCAGCTTCAACATCTCCTTACTTCTAATGGGTCTGAAAATAAAACCTCAACATGACAGTTTTGACAATGCATAAGGGGGGAAATAATCACAACATTCTTCCTTCATTGACGAAGCCATCATTAAACCAGTCACAACGTAACATAAAGCACATTGCACTCTCGTAGATAATCACTAGCGGTGTCAATATCTCTTTTCATATAGTAAATAGGACAAGCTTTCATGGTTATCAGAGTACATAATTTGACAATGGAGGTTATCACAAGTTTATTCTTAGATGATAAAAAGTAAAGAGCAAAGATCACGTACTGCTCAGGAGAAGGGGAAGAATTTGCAAGTTGGTCAACCGGAGTGTTATTCATTAACAAGAAAAGAATAATCATTCAGGGACTATCATTATTTCACTTAAATCTGCTTATTAACAAGAAAAAATTTGTTATATATATTCAATAAGAAAAATTAGTTATATATATTATTTCACTTCAATATTCAATTTGAGCAATACCATTCACTAGTAATTTTCCATCACGAACCTCCCAAAAAATCAAGAATGCAAACAAGTTAATAATGAAGGTGCGATAGTGTTAAAAAAGAAGCAAGAATAGCAGCTAAAGAAGCCTTGGACCAAATGCATCCTTTAATCAATATTAAAAGCTTACCTAAACACAGTCCCCAGCCTTCGCTGCAATTGTTTTTATAAATACGTCATCTAAACCATATCCAATTTCCTATAAAGCCCCATATGTTAAAAAAGTAAACATCATCACCATGCCTTAGTATAGATTAAAATAACATAAAAGCAAGAGAAGCAACACATTCCTTAATAAGTACATGATACATACAAAATAGGAGGCACCTTAAAAATTACTATATCTGAAACATCAGGCCTTCTAAAGAAGAAGGAAACCTGTTACGTCATTCACAATAACCCATTGCAATAAGTTTTTTCAAAAAAAAAAAAAAAGCTGAGGCAAAATAGGAACAATTGCATAGTAAACAACTAAATATAACGTGCTATATTCCCAAATCAACCTAATCACCTTCTTTTCAGCTATGAGAAAAAGGAAGCATCATTAACCTTTACATAGGACTCAAGAAGACATAAACAGGACAAGGACATCGCTCCTTAACACACAGATTTTGCAAATAGCTTAAATAATCAACTATCTCTATTACAATTGTATGATTTGAGTTGTATGCCTATGATTATATATTGATTCACCTATTGCTTACCTTTTCCTTAAGTGCTCGAATTATGTCGCTAAATGTAGCAAAAACATCAGTGAAGTTTGTTATCCCTCCTCGGTTCAAGAACGCCTTTTGTATCACATCCATGTACAATCCTCCTTGTTCAGAAGCAAATTCTACAATCAAATTAACAAAAAAAAAGTGAGTTAGTAACAACATGGAATCAGGAGTAACTTAAATACACCCGACAAAGTACCCTCTACAGTGTTAAATTTCTGCAAATGAGGGAAGAGGCCTTGAACGCCATAATAAATGACAAATCAGAACCACACCCAGTCGACATCGAAAGGAGAATCATGGGAGGGGATGAACCAGGCGACGTGAGATCAGAAATCAAGGACATCTACAACTCACGATACCTGAGAAAAAGAAAATCCGTCAAGAGCCACCATGCGATGAGATTTGAAGAGAGCTGGAAGAGTCAACCTTCTGATGGCTTCAACGAGAATGGAAGTGTGATGAAGGAAGTTACAATTGGCTACAGTTCTCAAGAACCCGATATTTCATCTAGCTACCAATACTAGATCCAGGCCAAAACGTATCGCAACAATATTGGAGATTTGCGCAGGCTTCTCGCTGAAGGTTCGGATTCTGACATTATAATGGGGAGACTAAATGGAGGGCAAGAAAAGGGAGCAGCGAGGTGCACTATAGAAGAGATCTGTGACCCACAGAACAAGAGGGGGAGGCAGGACGAGATCTATAACCCATAGAACAAGAGGGGGGGCAGGATGAGATCTGTGAGCGATGGAGCTGGAGGGAGGAGCAGGGCAAGATTTGTGAGCGACGGAGCTAGAGGGAGGAGACAAGGTGAGATGTGAGAGCTCTGCAAGGTGTCACGGGCTTAGTGATTTACTTGATGTAAGCACCGTGCGGCCTAGCAAGCTTTGCCAAACTCTGGACTTGGAACCTGCTAGTAAGCCTACAAAGTCTTGACTTAGTTGTAAGAACTAAGGAAAGACTAGAGAGAGAAAACTTAGAGAGAGAAGGAGAATGAGAGAATGCTTCTCTATTGCTTGAATGGATCCTTCAATGGATGATTTACAAGTGATCCCCTTGGGGGTATTTATACTACTCCACCTCCTCAATGGACGGTGGAGATCTATTCGATCTAACGGCCCTTATTAGCCTTCTAGAATGTCACTTTACACTATTCC
>QFDD01004902.1:0-17813 GCA_006871305.1 Vachellia collinsii | reverse complement strand
AGCCGCCGCCACCCCCATTCTCGTGGCTAGAATGAAAGGTGAGAGCGTTTCGTCCTCCTCCGAATCCCGGTGATGATCGACATGCGGTGAAGAAGATCTCATAGGCGGTTTCCCGGATGTCATCCTGGTCGAGGCCTTGGAGGTTGCCGAAGGGGCAGACGACGTCGTTGTCCTTGTAGGGAAACTCAAGCCGGCGAGGGTGGTGACGTATGTGATCTAAGCGGGACGGGACGGAGGAAGGATAAGATTCGTGGCGGGCATGCTGACCCATGCGGAGGAGCAGAGAGGAGACGGGTCAGAATCCCACGACGGAAGAGGGCGGCAAAATGATGGACGTCAAAGTGCCGGCAGGAGAGGGAATAAGAGCATTGGACCTTAAAGAAGAAAAGGGGAAGAGGGAGAGAGGTGTAATTATCGTTATGTTCGTTAGATGACAGCAACTTCGTGTAAGGTCAGAGATAGAGATGGGTGAAGATGGATTTGCCAGCGTTGTACGAGCGAAGAAAGCGATGCAGAAATCCAAATTAGATGCACAGATCGTTATTTTTTGTTTTAATAATATGTCGGAATCGGATGACGAGGTTTCTTATTTTAGAATGTGGTTTAAATATCTGCCTGGATTGAAAGTACTATGGGTCAACCCAAGTTTTCTTTGTTTGTAGCTGTTCCCGTTTCAATTATTCTAAACAAGATTTCCACGTGTCAGGTCCCGAATCATAACTCAAGCAACACTTGTGTTTATTTGCCCTCGTCCTTAACACAATGACGTACTCTAATATTATTTTATTATTATTGTTCAGATATATATATATATATATATCTCCACACTTACAGCCTCTGAGTCTTAAGCACTTGATGGTCAATGTGTGTATTTACATTCGCTTTTCACCGTAACAATATTTTCTCAGATTTTTCCATACGAAGACAATTTTGATTAGAGATAAATGGTTGGGTGGGAGTAAATGAAAATGCGTGTTGAAGGAGAAGAAAAATATTCCCACCGAACCCTGTCATAGAGAAATTTCTATTAAGAATTGCATCTAAGTCTCAACTAAAAAAATAACATTTGATAAATTTAAAAAATTTGTCAATGAATTACTTTTACTTATTAATGAAGTTCCTTTCATTTATCATTGATAAATCTTTAAAATTGTCACATATCACTTAGTTGGAACATGAGCACATTTCTCCTGACCTTTCTAGTTGCTTTTGGTTTTTTTTTCCACTACTTGTTTACTAATTTCAACTCTCAAGTATTAAATATTTATTCTAATCTATACTCAAATTTAATAAGGGTGGTTATAGAGTATATACAGAAATTAACATTATGTTAGATTTGAACGTAATGTACAAAGCTATTATTAAGAATCACTTAAATTTTATTATGTTTAATATTTTTAAATCTTTTATTATCTCATATACATATAATAGGATGTAGACTTGTGTAAAAACCTAGAAGCTTGGTCCAATTTAGTTTAATACAAATAAATAATACAATTAAATTAGATTGGATTAAATGGTCAGGTTAGACCAGGTTTATGACCAAATGCTTCGATCAGTTGTCTGGTCCAGATGGATTCAAATTATTTTTTAGTTATTTATTTTTTAATTTTCTATGTTAATAATTATACTTATTATTTAGTTTTTGGATGTATTTGAAATTATTTTAGGTTTTATTTCTACGTTAATTTTATATTATTAGGTTAAGATTTTATCTCTCTCTCTCTCTCGTTTTTTTTTTTTTGCCCAATAAGATTTTGTCTCTTGGAAAATCAATTTACATTGATGTCCTCATTGCTTGGACCAGACAAAACCTGGGTTGTCTTGTACAACCCAAGTCTACAACAAAACATCTCGAGTTGGGTATCAACCACATTTGATCTGGTTTAGGGCTTCAGGCATAGTACATTGAATTTGCTGATGGGATGGAGTAGATAGAAGTGGTTGTAACAGGGAGGAGAGGCGGGAAGAAAGTGATGTTAAGTTGGTGGCCTATATATATATATATATTGCTTTCTATATTCAGACTTATTCAACAACCTCCTCATCATATTCTTTTTGCAGCAAAATGAAGATGGTGGGAGTGATAGGTGGAGGCATTATTGGTCTGGTTTCTGCACATGAACTAGCAAAATCTGGTCTGCAAGTGGTTCTACATGAGAAAGAAAACTCCTTGGGAGGCCATTCCAAGTTTGTCCACACCGATGGCTTCCACCTTGACTTGGTCTTTATGGTCTTCAATCGGGTGATTCATTCATTCTCTCTTTATTCTGCTTCGCTTCTGAATTGTCCAAAACTCTCTCTCTCTCTCTCTATATATATATATACATATTCTATATATATAGAGTATGTATATATATAGAGAGAAAGGGTTTTTACTGCCTGCGTTAGCCATAACTCACTCACATTATCCTATACCCTTTTTAGTTTGCAACTTCAAACATCAACATCGTTTAGCTTTGCTGATTTTGAATGGAGAATTTGGAATAAATTCGGAGATTTTCTATTAAATCATGTCTGTGCATATATATACCTCTGACATTTATGAAAAATCATAAAGGGGAAGGACAAAAACGAAATGTTCTGGCAGAAATATTAGTTCATGAGTTCGAATGTTAGTTTTTTAGGTGAAAATTTTGTAGTTTCTCTTATATTTGGCATATATAGCTTCATGTAGCCATATACGTGGTTTCTCAAATTGTTCGTGATTGATTTGCATGTGTTTTTGAGAATAGAATTAAGCGAACTGTAATAGTGAGTATTATGTATTAATGGAATGTGCAGGTGACATATCCAAATATGATGGAGTTATTCGAGAGCTTGGGGGTTGACATGGAGCTCTCCGACATGTCGTTTGCAGTGAACCTGGACAAAGGCCGAGGTTGCGAGTGGGGCAGTTGAAACGGTTTCTCCAGCTTGTTTGCCCAGAAAACTAACCTCCTCAACCCTTACTTCTGGCAAATGATTCGTGAAATTATTAGCTTCAAACATGATGTTCTAAGACTAGTCTATACATACATACATATATATAATTGGCTCTTTACTAAGCTCGAAGACTACTTACACATTTGGCAAGAACAACAATATTCAGTTTCTTTTCCTCTTGCAAATTAAAATGCAGCTATCTTGAGAGGCTTGAGAATAACCCAGATCTTGATCGCAATGACACTTTGGGTCAGTTCGTCAGCTCACGAGGTTACTCAGAATTGTTCCAGAAGGTTTACCTTGTATGATAAGCTACTCCTTATAACTACCACTCTTGTATGTTTCTACTCTATAGTTTTCTTTTGGGTTATAACAAGTGAGTGCGTATCTGCTCTAGATTCCAATATGTGGTTCAATTTGGTCCTACCTTCTCAAGGAGTTTTGAGCTTTTCTGCTTTCTCTGTTCTCTCATTATGTTGCAACCATCATCTCCTTGAGGTGCTCCTACTATGCAAATGAACATTTTCCTATGTCTGTATCTTTTATTCTTGCTCTAGTTTTAAGATCAGAGTTGTCAAAAGTTACTTCCTAATTTACTTGCTTGCTTCTCCGTTAAGCTTTTTGGCCGCCCCCAATGGCTTACTGTCAAATCCCGCTCACATACCTATGTTAAAAAGGTGCATGTCTATTCATTACGATACTAAGCCTTTACCCCCACAAGAATCTAGTATTGATTCTTGATTTTGGACATATCAGGTCAAAGAAGAGCTCCTTGATAAAGGTTGCCATATAGTAACTAACTCTGAAGTAATATCAGTTTCAACATCTGAACAAGGTCAGAAATATCAAACTTTTTGTTTTTTAACTGTTATAGTTGTTTTTTCCCCTTTCGATGACACGTTCTGAAATTTTCAATGATGGTATTTTAACATTATAAGCATAATAATTGCAGGGTGTGTTGTGCAATGCAATGATGGTACTCAAGAGATCTAAGATGGATGCATAATGGCCGTACATGCCCCTAATGCTTTGAGAATATTAGGAGACGAAGCAACATTTGATAGAGGAGAATCCTTGGAGCTTTTCAATATGAGTACAAGTTAATTTGTCCTCATATATAGTCTTTCAATTTATCTTATGACTCTAGCAGTACAGATCAGACCTTGCATATGCATGTATCACTCAGAGTACTCTTTAATTTTGAACTCCACATGTTTGGGAAAATGCTTATATTTCCCAAACGCTACATTTGCAAGATTTCATCTCAAACTGAGTCATTGGGAGTAGACCAAACATGTTGATTATTAGATAGAACTCTTAAAATTCAGTTTTTAGGAGCTAGAGCACAATATTCAAAATGTAACACATGAGTTATCCAGGTCAAGAAGTATATGCTAGGATGTTTATATTAGTGTTCAAAATAAGAGATGCTAAAGATGAGATGTTGCGTATATACAAGTAAGTTCAATCACACTATTATAATTTTTTTTACTCTGTATTGGCAGTGATATTTTTCTTCATCATGATAAAAATATAATGCCCAAAAGCCCAGCAGCATGGAGTGCGTGGAATTTTTTGGGAGATACTGACAATAGAGTGTGTGTGACATATTGGTTGAATATTATTCAAGTTAATGGATTCTGTGCTCTTAGGGGAAGAAACAGTTTCTTTAACCAATCATTTATTTCTCCTTGTGAATGATCATGGTGTACTGTGAACTATGTGAACTTGTAGAACTTGGAAGAATCAAGTCTACCATTCCTTGTAACTCTGAATCCTTATTCTACGCCACAAAATACATTGCTTAAGTGGTCAACTGGCCATCCAATCCCTTTTGTCTCTGCATCGAAAGCTTCATCTGAATTACACCTCATTCAAGGGAAAAGAAGAATTTGGTTCTGTGGGGCCTATCAAGGTAAGTTCCTGTTTATTGTGTTGAAATATTCTCCATTCCTAGTCAACACCAGTGTTCTTGAACTTTCCCTTGGTGAAATTAACTTTACACACAAACACACCCCTCACACATGTTTTACCAAAATTGTACAGTGTGAAAGAATCATGTTTCATTCTAGAATTGTGGTCCTGCTCAAATCACCATTGACGAAATATATTTTGTTCTTGTTTTAGGTTACGGTTTTCATGAGGATGGATTAAAGGTAGAATGACGTACAATTGTAATAAAAGGAAATGAGTTTGTTGGAGTTAGGTAATTAGGTTGAGAATGAATAGGTTGGATGAAATAGAATTCCTCCCCCCCCCCCCTAATTCCCAACACTTATTCTACAACATAGTAAGAGCTACCTCTGAAAGGAAAAAGGCAATGATATTGGTATGTGTTTTTTTACTGTCAACTGACTATTAAGCCAATTTTTTTTTTTTTTTGTGAAAGAGGGATAAATCCCTAGCAATTACACTATAACTCCTCTAGTGAATGTGACCCTAGACATATCATCTTGTAGAACACATTCCACCTCACTTGAGGGTCATTGCAAAAGTTGGGATTTAAGACAATGAAACTCTTTGGCTTCTGAATTGGATATATAGATTACCATTTAATGCAATGCATATATTACTAATTAGCATCATGTCATCATTTTTGAGCAGATAGAAATGACTGAACAGTAAAGTTTAACTTTTAGGCTGGCCTGACTATAGCATGTGGGATTATTGGAAGAAGCTGTGCTCTTATAAGCAACCTGAAACACATGATACCGTCTTGGACAGAACTGGGTGCTTGACTTTTTTTCACTTGATTCCTCAAATCATACATCTCTACCGGGTGTTTAATGTGAGTTCTCTTCCAAGATTTTTTTTTTGGAGTGAATTTTCAACATTTTTTCATGATCTGTATTGGCATATTTCAGTGGGATGATAGAACATGTTGGTCATAGATTTATGGAAGAGTTCTTTGGTTGTTGCGAATCATTATTGGCTAATGATGGGCTTTTTGGTTCTGCAGGTAATAACAGAATATGAAATAATTTGTGTCCCTTCAATCTTTTATTTTTGATTGAGTTATGTTAGATCATAAAGCCAAAATATACTGATAATTTTACAAGTTAACAGTGGAAACTAGATTCATTGTGGCACTTAAATTGCTGCTAACTAATGATGATATTTATGTTTTTCTTTACAGTTCCTATCAATACCGGTTGAGTGTTATGATGAGCATAGACGCAGTTCATATTTTATAAAGGAGTATATTTTTCCAGGTGGTTGCTTACCCTCTCTGAGCCGAAAAACATCAGTTATGGCAACTGCATCTAGATTCTGGTACAAGTTACATGTTATGGATTCCAATGTAAAGCTTATCTTGTATTCTTCTTTTACGAAAACAAATGTTCTCAAATGTAGTGTGGAGCACACAGAAAACATAGGAATTCATTACTATCAAACACTAAGGTGGTGGAGGAAGAACTTCATAGAAAAGCAGAAGTATGTTCTTAATTCATAAACTAGTTCTCCGTACTAAACTACAGATTTTAATTACCACTAACTCTGGGATTTTCCCCTTTTTATGATGGAAGTGAAATTCTAGCTCTTGGATATAATGAGAAGTTCATTCGGACATGGGAATACTATTTTGATTACAGCGCAGCTGGTTTTCGGTCTCATGCACTTAGGGATTATCAGGTATACCTAAAGAGTTAGTCTATATGTATGAAGTAACAATTTGACAGAGAATTTAGTTTACTTCCTTTTCTCTCAAAGAATTTATTTTAATAGAACCATGAATAGGTTTAGGATATTGCCCATCACAACATTACCGTGAATAGTACAGGACGAGTAGAGCTCGATCTTAATGGTGTCCTCTAAGTTTTTAATATACCTTTTCAATCCCTATGAATTAACTCTATCTTGGGCGTATGTTTTCGGCATTCCATGAATTTCTCTGGTATAACGAAACATATTGAGAGTTTGAATTGATGCGAACGATTTGATGTAGGTGGTTTTTTCACACCCTGGGAACACAAGTGCGTTCAAAGATCCATACAAAAGTTGGCCACCATGTTGATTTAATTCTTAGAGAATCAAAAGCTTCACCTTGAGACAAAACCGAAAAAATAGCTTATTCTCTTGCCATCATTTATCTTCCATGCCTCTCATATTTGATAAAATTTCTATTCACTACAATATCTAGAGATACTTGTATTGAGTAGACTAGAGTTCTCTATCATCATTTTCCATTCACTACATTCCTGAGATGGTGTTAGTTACGCAAGTATAACGCTCTTGTGGGCCATAGGAAAATGTGGCAAACAATAATTTTCTGTTCTTGAAATTGTTTAACAAATGATTTATGGAGGCTTTAACAAATGATTTATAGATCGTATAATCTGGAAATTGTGCACTCAACATGATTATTTATTCAAACAATTTTGCAAACTTCAGGTTGCGAACTAATGATAATCACACATGTAACCATCTTATAGATGCATCTATCAAATTTACTAAATACTTGTATGATTTACATGCTATTTGAATGGGCCCATATGAGTGCAATATATTTTCAGAAATGTAGAGATCTATTTTAAATCATAACTAATGATATTCTCATGATCCATATTATATTGAGAACAAGTAGCACATAATAACTTTTGAATTATATAATATGTTGGCTATTCATGAAGAATCTTCTTGTTCTTCAATAGATGTTAGTTCATAATTTTTAAATAGATGTTGCATCTTATATATGATTTAGATGATAAAAAAACTCATGCCAACAATAAATTTGTCTTGATCAGTAAACTTCTAGTTTACTATAATAACAGTAGATAAATAACATAAAATAAATAAATAACAATGAATAAAATAGAAAATAGCAGAAAATGTAACAATGCAAATATAATAATATGAATGATGATTAAATAAAATTCGTAAAGACAAAAAAATAATATAAGTAAAATGTTATGACAAAAATGAAAATCTTATGGCTTCAGGCCAATGATATAACTTTTAGCCATTTATCTCCATGATAAATGAATTATGTGACTTCTGACTATTCAACAAAAGTATATGGCTTTTGGCCATATAATAAGGAATTAAATGAATATAGCTTCTGGCTATATTGTCAGATAGAAAAAAATATGTGGCTTCTGACTATTTGATATAACTTCTGGTTATATAATCTCAAAATAGAAAATGAATATGGCTTCTTGCCATATAATCAAAACAATATAACTTCAGGTCATACTTTCAAAATATAAAATTAGATCAATATACTTTCAAGCCAAAATTAAAATAACATCAATAATGTCAAAGAACTTGTAAGGAAAATTAAAATAAAATAGAATAATAACAACAATCTCCAATCCTAGCCATGGAATCCGGTGTTTAAAACATCCGGTAAAAGAATCAACTAATTCCATATAATGGCTCATCAGATTATCCCAGATTGATCAAGAATAAATATATCAAAGATGCAGTAAGAGAAAGTAGAGGGAGTTGCTAAAGTAACTCTGAGAAAGAAAAAAAACCTTACAAACCACACAATCTAGATGTCATTATGTAACAAACAAAAATCTAGAAAAATCAACAATATGCTAAGAACTCATCCGATAGAGTATCGTGCTGATGACGTGTTATAAAGTGTTATGTTGCAATGAGAAAAATGGAACCGAAAAAGATAAAGTTGTCGATAACAATTTTGATAATAATATCACGTGATTAAGTGAGGTTCTTCTGCATAAATCTGTTATGCAAAATAGATAAAAAAGTGATTGGTCATTATCAGAAGTGAAAGGAAAAGACGCAGTGAAAATACGATTATGCTATTTTGATGTGAGAATTATGGACCTGCAGTCCAAACACATGAAATACAAATCTATTATATGACATGTGAATATTTATGTGAAAACAAAGGTTTTCATAATGTTATGATGATATATTATTTGGTGGTGGATAAAAAATAATTACTAGTCTGACAGAATATATGAAAATTATGCGTTTATTGAATATTGTTAAAGCATACGTATATGGCTCATTGCATAGTGAAATGTGCATTAGAATGCTTGAAAGATATATAACAACTAAGCATGTCTCAGTATATCATTCAGTATATAAAATGCTATGTGGAATTAAGATTTTGAGTATATATATAATTGATTGAAAAATGTATAGAATAAATTAACATATCCACAAAATATGATTGAGAAGAACATTTTTACATATAATTTGATGACAATGCATTTGTATAGTAAGATAAAAAGAAGATCAACTATCTGAAAATCATTGATGACATTCGCATTTAAGAAATATGTTTCATTGATAAAGAATGATATTGTCATCAGAAAGTGATATTGTCATCAGGGGGAGTAAAAATAATGTTATCAGTTAGAGTAAAGATTATGCTGTACTCTTTTCCTTAACTAAGGTTTTGTCCCACAGGGTTTTCCTGGTAAAGTTTTTAACGAGACAGCTTCAATATATATTGTGTACTCTTTTCATTCACTAGGTTTTTGTCCCACTGAATTTTTCCTAGTAAAGTTTTAATGAGGCACAATATTTGTTTATGGACATCCAAAGGGGAGTGTTATGAATATTACAATATCAAGTATGGATGTACGTAACCTTATCTCTTGGAATTCTATACTTAAAGTTATAACCTACAACATGAATGGCTTCTTGGGAGTTTTATATGGTTAATACTCATAATAATCCTTATGTTACATATCCTACAATAATATGTACTTATTCCTTATTGTAATTCTTGTAATGGAATTAAAGGGTTTGTTGCCTATAAATAGTAGATATGAACCAATTGATTGTAAGCTTAAAAAGAATGAATATATTCTTGCCCCTTTTCTTCAAACGCTCACTTGTTTCTCTTATTTTCCTCATTGTCTTCATCTCAATCTCATATTTATTTCTTAACTTTATAACAATTTTAAAGTAATGCATTTAATTTATTTAAAAGCTTTTATAACTGGAAGGAGAGGCAGGAAGAACGTGATTATTATGGTGGTGGCAGGAAATAGTGTGGGTGGGCAGCTTTGGGTTTGGAGGTATGCTTGGATTCAAATGGAGCCAGGGCAAGTGTGGACCCTCCTCTAAGAAATAGCATAATAGAGTCCCACACACACACACACACATATTCTAAAATACCAGCATTTTTCGCCCACTTGAATTGATGTCAACCTTTGAGATCATTAATAAATGGCTTGCACTTGTCCACCAACAGGAAAGGAAGTAAAATTAAACTAGAGAAAGAGAGGGACGGAGGCCTTATTTTGCTTATCTTGTTATTGTGTGACCCCAAACAGTACTCTCTTAACTTGCATAATTAAGTACTGTCATTAACTTAGCTGCTTCTTCCTGATTTGGCTTCCTTCCTCCAACGCATCCCTCTATCTCCATATCAATCTATCTATGTGCATTAATTAATATTCTGTGTTTCCAGAACCCGCTTGACGTTTAAACCTCGGCCAGTTTATGTCAAAGCCCCTGCCTTTTACTGAGTGGATATTTGTCTTCCACGTCCCCATTCATGTCCTTTCAAACGACTTCCTTCTCTGTCATTGTAATTAATTAAGCCCAGGTATCAAGTATAAGCATAATCTATAGGCGTACACACACACACACACTCATTGGTCTCTATATTCAGACTTGTACAATAACCTCCTCATCAGATTCCTTTTGCAGCAAAATGAAAAGGGTCGGAGTGATAGGTGGAGGCATTACTGGTCTGGTTTCTGCATATGAACTGGCAAAATCTGGTCTGCAAGTGGTTCTGCATGAGAAAGAAGACTCCTTGGGAGGCCATTCCAAGACTGTCCACGCCGATGGCTTCCACCTTGACTTGGGCTTCATGGTCTTCAATCGGGTAATTCATTCCTTCTGTCTTCCTTCTGCTTCGCTTCTCTTTATTCTCTAGAGAGAGAGAGAGGCGTTTTACTGCCTGAATTATCCATAACTCACTCACGTTATCCTATACCCCTTTTACTTTGCAACTTCAAACATCAACATCGTTTAGCTTTGCTGATTTTGAACGGAGGATTTGGAATAAATTCTGAGATTTTCTATTACATCATGTCTATGTGCACACACACATATATATACCTCTGACATTTATCAAAAACAATAAAGGGGAAGAAGGAAAATGATACGTTCCGGCAGAAATATTAGTTCATGAGTTCTAGCGTTTGTTTTTAGGTGAAAATTAGTAGGGAGAGATAAACGGACATTAATGAGGGAGATATATATACATGGATAGAATGGGAACCAGTTTCAATGCTAAGCTTTAAGCTTAGCTCACCCTACTAATCTGATCTGAATCGTCTAGATCTGGATCTGAACAGTTCAGATTTGATTTTTCTTAAAATAATAATTTTGTAAATAAAAAATTATTTTTAAAACAAATAGTAGTTAAGAGATTGTTTTTATTTTTTATTCTGCATCTATTGAAATAATTTTTTTAGAAAAAAATAGATTTTTATAAAATCAAATCTGGACAATCCAAATCAGATCTGAACGGTTCAGATCATATTAGTAGGATAAGCTAAGCTTTTTGCTTAGCACTAAAACTGGTTCCGATAGAATGAGATAAAACCTGGATAACTTTTGCTGACCCCACACTCGTTTCAATTTCAATGTTAATCTCTCTTCTTCTGTACTTCTCCTGCCTAGGGAGCAATGACAAAGGAATTGGTTTAATTTGGGCACATTAATAGGGTAATCAAAAGAAGTAAGCATCAATATGCTGATAACTACTGTCAGCAAATTTCGAAAATTTTGCAGCAAGAAATTAAAAAAAAAAATGAAGCTGTAACGAGAGGCATATGTGTCGGCAAGGTTTAGAATAGAACAAATTGAACTTTTATGAGGGGATTAAAATAAAAGTGAAGCTTTTAATTTGTTGCATGCAGAACGATGCGGATATGGTTGGATACATACTTGTATGATTAATTAGTTTGGAGTATTTAATAAACAATTACTAATTTAATACTTAAAACAGAATACATCTTTATAGTAATTGATTATGTCAAGAAATCGCTTGCTATTAGTAGATAAATACCCCCCCCCACCAATTTTATACATATAGTTTAGGGGAGAAGATGATGGAAAGGGAAAATGAGGAGAGGTGGAAACTTGCAAACATGAAGTATTTTGATATAAAATTTTTAGTTAATATACCCTACATTTAAAATGTTTCTAATGAAATAATATATTTTGAGTAAGAGTGTAGTTTTTTCAAAAATAGAGGTGTAATCTGGGTGCTAAAAATTTAAAAGGAAGGAAGATTAATGTATTTATTATATTGTTATGAGTGATTTAAATTAAAATAGCGGAGGTATTGGTGATTAGACCAAAATTAATAGCATTCCAGGCTGTGAATGGCTTGGAATTCTTGATAAGAGACTGTGACGTGGCCGCCTCTGGACCACGAAAACGTCATCAAATTGTACCTTTTACTACGATAATAGACAAGAGCAAAAGAACAATTATGGTTATGTCTAGGGAGGGAGGGTTAATTTATCTCAAAAAATTAGCGAATTAGGCTTTGAATTCTTGTTAGGCACTGTTTGTTTTGTTGAAAATCATAAGATGAAAATGAAAAATGTGGATTTTTTTATTAGTGACAAACTTTTGGTTAGTAAAAAAAATATAAACCTATTTTCTAACTGAAGGTGATATTTAATTAAAGTGAGGGTAACATTTTTTTAAGCCTATAACAATCTTATTTGACATACTATTAAATAATTAAAAGCTTAAAAAACAATTGGCATTTTTATAAATCCATTTTTTCATGTTTTATTTACTTTGTTGCTATGTACATGCATAATTATATATTCATATTTCCCCCATACATACATCCTAAAATTTTGTAGTTTCTCTTATATTTGGCATGAAAAGCTTCATGTAGCCAAGTACGTGGTTTCTCAAATGGTTCGTGATTGATTTGCATTTGTTTTTGAAACACCCCATCGAATTAAGAGTATTGTAATAGTGAGTATTGTGTATTAATGGAACATGCAGGTGACATATCCAAATATGATGGAGTTATTCGAGAGCTTGGGGGTTGACATGGAGCTATCCAACATGTCGTTTGCAGTGAGCCTGGACAAGGGCCGAGGTTGCGAGTGGGGCAGTCGAAACGGTTTCTCTAGCTTGTTTGCCCAGAAAACTAACCTCCTCAACCCTTACTTCTGGCAAATGATTCGTGAAATTATCAGCTTCAAACATGATGTTCTAAGGCTAGTCTACACACACACACACACACACACACACACATATTTGGCTCTTTACTATGCTCGAAAGTTACTTAACACATTTGGCAAGAACAACAATATTTAATTTCTTTTCCTCTTGCAAATTAAAATGCAGCTATCTTGAGAGGCTTGAGAATAACCCAGATCTTGATCGCAATGAAACTTTGGGTCAGTTTGTCAGCTCACGGGGTTACTCAGAATTGTTCCAGAAGGCTTACCTTGTATGATAAGCTACTCCTTATAACTACTACTCTTGTATGTTTCTACTCTATAGTTTTCTTTTGGGTTATAACAAGTGAGTGTGTATCTGCTCTAGATTCCAATCTGTGGTTCAATTTGGTCCTGCCCTTCTCAAGGAGTTTTGAGCATTTCTGCTTTCTCTGTTCTCTCATTCTGTCACAACCATCATCTACTTCAGGTACTCCTACTATGCAAATTACCATTTTCTTATGTCTGTATCATTTATTCTTGCTCTAGTTTTAAGATCAGAGTTGTCAAAAGTTACATCCTAATTCACCTGCTTGCTTGTTCTTTAAGCTCTTTGGCCGCCCCCAATGGCTTACTCTCAAATCCCGCTCACACACCTATGTTAGAAAGGTGCATGTCTATTCATTATGATACTAAGCCTTTTCCCCCCAACAAGAATCTAGTATTGATTCTTGATTTTGGACATATCAGGTCAAAGAAGAGCTCCTTGATAAAGGTTGCCATATAGTAACTAACTCTGAAGTAATATCAGTTTCGACATCTAAACAAGGTCAAAAATATCAAGCTTTTTGTTTTTCTTAACTGTTTTAGTTGTTTTTTCCCCTTTCCATGACAAGTTCAGAAATTTTCAACGGTGATATTTTAACAAGTTTTAGAACCGCAATAATTGCAGGGTGTGTTGTGCAATGCGATGATGGTACTCAAGAGATCTACGATGGATGCATAATGGCCGTACATGCCCCTGATGCTTTGAGAATATTAGGGGACGAAGCAACATTTGATGAGAGGAGAATCCTTGGAGCTTTTCAATATGAGTACAGGTTAATTCTTCCTCATATATAGTCTTTCAATTTATCTTATGACTCTAATAGTACTGATGAGAACCTGTAGATGCATCACTCATAGAGTATTCATTGAACTATACTTGTTTGTGAAAATGCTTATGTTTCCCAAACGCTACGTTTGTAAGAGGTCATCTCAAATAGAGGTCAAATTGAGTTAGTGGGAGTAAACCAAACATGTTGATTGTTAGATAGAACCCTTAAAATTCATTTTTTAAGAGCTAGAGCATAATATTGAGAATATAATACATGAGTTATTCTGGTCAAGAAGTATATGATGTTGGTGGGAATGGTTCTTTCAAAAGTACAAAAAGAAGAGATGAAGAAGAAAGTTGTGCATGATGTCTCCAAGGCGTGGGTAACACTTTCCTTTAGGTTTAATTCGCCCTCACCTATTCCTATATTACAGGATGTAAGTTGGGTTAATCGGTGAATTTCCTGCAGGATACAATAGAAACCCTTGAGTATGGATTGCACTCCCAACACTTAAGCCAAGACAATAAAGGCTTTTACAAAGTGATAATTTGTATTTTTCTAAGTGTACACTCAAAGAGATAGACAATGAGTTTGATCTTGTTGTGTAAAAAATTGTGTGTGCAAATGAAGTGATGAGGAGGGTATTTATAACGTGTAGAGAGATGTCTTGAACTGGTACCTTTTGTAGTAATATCTCTTCAATTAAAAATCACAACCATACCAGTTCAACAAAAATCACAACTAATGACTTTTTCATGAAGAGTTATATCTTTATGGCATGTAGGGATACATGACTTTAGAATTACAACTCCCTACACAACCCTTCAAACAAACTGTTATTTTATAAGGGCATTGCATCTCTTCCTTTAAAAAAACACATCTCTTCATTTTAAAATTTTCCAACATATGCTTAGATGTTCATGTTAGTGTTCAGAATAAGAGGTGCTAAAGTTGAGATGTTGCGTCTATATAAATAAGTTCAATCGCAAAATTATATATTTTGTTCTGTATTGGCAGTGATATTTTTCTTCATCGTGATAAAAATTTAATGCCCAAAAACCGAGCAGCATGGAGTGCATGGAATTTTTTGGGAGATGTTGACAATAGAGTGTGTGTGACATATTGGCTCAATATTCTTCAGGTTAGTGGATTTTGTTCTTTTGGGGGAAGTAAAAGTTTCTTTAAGCAATCATTTATTTTTCCTTGTGAACGATCATGGTTAATAATTTATTGTGAAAAATTTGAACTTGCAGAATTTAGGAGAAACAAGTCTACCATTCCTTGTAACTCTAAATCCTGGTCACACGCCACAAGATACATTGCTTAAGTGGTCAACTGGCCATCCAATCCCTTCTGTCTCTGCATCAAAAGCTGCATCTGAATTACACGTCATTCAAGGGAAAAGAAGAATATGGTTCTGTGGGGCCTACCAAGGTAAATTCTTGTTTATTGTGTTGACATATTCCCCATTCCTAGTTCAATACCAGTATTCATGAACTTTCTCTCTGTGAAATTAACTTACACACACCCCTCGCACGTGTTTTACCGAAATTGTACAATGTGAAATAATCGCATTTCTTTCTGGAATTTTGGTCCAGCTCAAATTACCATTGACGAAAAATACTTTGTTCTTTTGTTTCAGGTTATGGATTTCATGAAGATGGATTAAAGGTAGGATGACGTACAATTGTAATAAAAGGAAATGTGTTCGTTGGAATTAAGTAACGCAAGTGCAAATAGCATGGGTAGGGAAAACTATATTAGGATGAGAATGATAATAGGTTGGATGGAATAAAATATCTCTCCTAGCTCCCTCCCTCCCACTCTTTCCCAACACTTAATAGTATGAGCTGACTTTCAAAGTGAAAAAGCCACGATATTTATTTTTTAACATAAGCTGACTGTTAAGCAAGGTATTTTTTTGTTTTGGTGAAAGATAGATAAAACCCCAACAATTACATTACAACTCTTCTTGGAAATGTAACTCCAGATATATCATCTTGTAGAAGACGTTCCAACTCACTTGGGGGGCATTCCAAAAGCTAGAATTTAAGACAACAAAACTCTTTGGATTCTGAATTGGAGTATAGATTACCATTAACTGAAATGCTTATATTACTAATTAACACCATGTCATCATTTTTTAGTGGATAAAAAGGATTGAACAGTAAAGTTTAACTTTTAGGCTGGCCTGACTGTGGCATGTGAGGTTCTTGGAAGAAGTTGTACCCTTATAAGCAACCCGAAACACATGGTACCTTCTTGGACAGAACTGGGCGCTCGACTTTTTATCACTCGATTCCTGAAATCATACATCTCTACAGGGTGTTTAGTGTGAGTTCTCTTTCGAGACTTTATATATATTTTATCTTGAAGTGAATTCTCAAGAGAAAAATGCCCCCAATGTATATGCATGCAACATACCTTTGATGTTTAATACTTTACAAACATAGAGATGGTTTTCAATATATTGTGCCTTGAGGTGTTACAGTTTGTTAGAGGAAGGAGGAACCATGTTCACCTTTGAGGGAAATGGGAAAGGGAGCCTATTGAAATGTGTTATCAGGGTCCACAATCCTCAATTCTATTGGAAGGTATATACTTTTAATCTATGCATGACCTATCAATTTTTGTTCTTATTATAGGTTTGGGGAAGGGAAATCACTTGTAGTTGGTTTAAAAAATAGAAGAAAGTGATGCTATTTATGTGTATTTCAGGTTATGACACAAGCTGATTTAGGCCTTGCAGATGCATATATCAATGGGGACTTTTCAGTCGTTGATCACGGTGAAGGCCTTTTAAAATTATTTTTGGTCGGTAAACCATTCTCATGATTGAACACAAATGCCCCTTTTGGTCTTCAATTACTTAAACCTTAATATTTAATGCAGATTCTCATAGCCAATAGAGATTCTCACAACTCAAAATTAAAGAACAGGTATGAGGCATATGGAAGATATTGAAGCCTACAATGAAGTAGTACTCACATTTTGTATCAATGCTTCTGATTTTGATGGCTTTAGGGGTTGGTGGACACCAATTTTATTCACATCTTGCATAGCATCAGCAAAGTTCTTCATTGAGCATGTTGCAAGGAAAAATACTCTTACACAGGCTCGCAGGAACATCTCTAGGCATTATAATCTGGTAATCAACCCCTTCTATATGAGCCCCGTCTTCTTCTTCTTTTTTTATCTATCATATATTGGCGGCTGATTAAGCCTAAAAGCTTACATTTCTCTTTTGGTCTGTTTCTAGAGCAATGAACTCTTTGCCCTTTTCTTGGATGAAACAATGACTTACTCATGTGCTGTGTTTAAGGTTAGGATCTTGACTTTCTGATTCCTGCAGTCAATCTCATACAACTTCTGAAGCAGCATTGATATATTTTTCGTTTTTCCTTTCATTAATTATCTCATAGAACGAAAACGAAGACCTAAAAGATGCACAGATGAGAAAAATCTCGCTTCTGATTGAAAAGGTGAGTGCCTAGGAAGTTATTTCAATATTTTAGTGGTTATCTTGGAGAAGATCTCCATTAACATGTATTTTCCCCTTCAAATATATATAAAGGCAAGAGTAGAGAAGAAGCATGAGATTCTTGAGATTGGATGTGGATGGGGCAGCTTAGCCATTGAAGTCGTGAAACGAACC
>QFDD01004901.1:0-15658 GCA_006871305.1 Vachellia collinsii | reverse complement strand
AAAATACACTGCTTCACTGAAATTTGGTAAATATTCAAACATATGCATACCTTTTCAAAAACATATAAATAATATAAAAGAAAGTAAGGTCTCAAAAACACCTTACAGTCCATAAAGTGCATATAAAATAAATTAATCCCGGTTACCTCAACTCCAAGCTTAACCTTGAATACTTTAGAAGCGAAGAGTACAATTCACAATTCTGGATCACACACACCAATCTACGCAATAATATAGAAACAAATTTAATACATAATTTACATAATTAACATACTTAACCAACCTAAAAGTTTTGGATTAATTACACAAAATTACAAATTTTGTACTCTACTCTCAATCAATTGTTCTCACTTCAATTTTATACTTTTCCTAACTCAAATAATTAATTTGAATTAGAATTTAACATCAAATACGTGTTGTTGTACAAAAATGCCAGTTTGAGATCTAGATTTTCAACATAAGATATCAACAACACTTCCAATAACTCCAAATAAGTTGTTTAATACCATTTTAATCTGAAAAATAATTCTGAAATTAACAATGGATCTGGTACTAAAAAAATTATTATAAAATCATAAAACAGCTAAATCAAAAATCTAATCTAATAAGAACTATCTATTAATATCATTCTACATTTCTATGATCTTATATTGTCAAAAATCATAACTTTTCAAAATTCAAACACTAAAAATTTTCTCTAATCAGAACAAAATTATCACCATTTGAAAGAGAAAAATATATAGAACAATTTTTATGAAGGAAGTTTGGTGATTAGAAGGAGTTTTACATACCAAAATAAGCTCTAAAGGAATATGTTTGCTTGATAGCGTCGGCGGCGAGGGAGGAGAGAAAACGAACGCGTACGTACACTACAGTACAAGACGCATGCTAACCCTTTTTATGGAATTTTGGTTGAAAATACGATATATGACCCAAAGGAAAATTTATAATATAAAACTCCATGTTCTCTTTTGTATTTTTTTCATTTCTTTTTTTTATTTATCTTATTATTATTATTTTCATACATTTCATTTATTCTATAATATTAAATTATATTTGAGTGAATTATATTAGTCAAATAAATATAAAATAATTTTTAATTATAATAAAATAAATATTTTCTAGTAATAACTTTAAAAATAAAATTTTTAGGACGTTACAGGCCCAAACCAAAAATGTAGAGAAAAACCCAACAATTCTATCCATTTTGTGAGAAGTGCAAGAGCTTCGAAATGATTAAATGGCCTAAAAATTGCATTACTAGAAGCCTATTCAATACCTAAGTTGTTGAGTCTTTTGTTTATCTTGTTTATTTTATGTATTTCTTTGGGCTGGACACTTAAATAAGTATATAAGCCTAAGTAGTTATTTTAGAACAAATTTTATGTTATTTTTCTTATTTTATTTGTTTCAATTAATAATTAGGAGTATTTTAGAAAACCCAGAATATTATCTTATCTCTGATAATCAAATTGACATCCATAATCTCATTTATCTCATAGTATCTATCCATATCTTTTTAGGCTTTTAGATGAAAACATTTTTTTTATTTATCCTACCAATAGGTTATAAATACATATCTGGTGTAAGTTATTTTTATATTAGAGTTAATAAAGAACTGTTTTTCCCCCCAAAAAAAAAGAACTGTTTTGTTTCTTTTAAACGAGTATTGCTTGTTCTTTGGTGTTATTGATTGAATACCTCATGACATTTTTGTGAGATATTGTAGAGATTCCTAATCTCCTGTGTGCTTTCATATCATTTGATAGTAGAGCCTAGTAGTCTCTAACAGGTTGTATCTTTTCTTTCCATTCCATCTTATCATCCAGTCTTACTTTTCTTTTCCATTCCATCTTACCATTCCACCGTACTTTCATTCCATTCCATCTTACTTTCATCAATCCTTCCATATTTCACATTAGTTGTTTTCTTATTTTACAATAAAAAAACAAAAAAAAAACTCATTTTACCTCTTCTCCTTGAGTTACAGTTCAGATTGAGGCAAAAGGCAACGTGCTACAAAAGGAAAGAGCCAGCAATGTAGAGAGAGAGAAGTATAAAAAAAGTATCAGAAAAAAGGAAAAAGAGGGGAAAAAAGGTATAAAAAAAGGAAAAGGAGGAGAGAAAAAAAAGGTATGAGAGAGAGAGATAGGTGGAAAGAGAGAATTAAAAAGGGGGAGAAAAAAAACAAAGAAAGCAAGCAAGAGAGAACAAAAAATAGAGGAAGTTGAAAAGAGGCTCAATCAGATAGAGGAAAAATTTAATAAAACATTATTGTTATTATTTGATCTCCATATTCTTTTGATTTAAAACCCCTATTTCAATCTTTCTTATATTTAACTTGCTCAATCTTGTTTCTTTAAAATTTCATATCTGTCTTATCTCCAATCCTGTTTAAAATTTTTACAAATCAAATTTCCATAATTATCTTACTTGGTGTCACTTATATTGCCTTAAATTGCCACAAAGAAATTCAGTTTTGAACACTTGTAAGCACAAGCTAAGAGGGAAAAGGCAAGAGAGTTCATTAAGTTAAAAGCCAATTTTGTGTAAAACACGTGTGTCATTTAAAATTATTTTGAGTAAAACATGTGAATAGAGTGGTGAGGTACTTATTACTACTTTCTCCTTTTTACAAAACTAACATTTCATATTAAGGATGAGTACAGAAGAGCTTACCACAAGTATTACAAAGTTCAAAGAATTCATGACAACCATGCATGAAGAAATTTTCCAACTTAGAAGAGACATAGAGGAGTTAAAGGTGTCCAAGTCAATTCAAAATGAGGAGGACCATGATGATGAATTTGTGTCAACGAGTACCAAAAGTAGTAGACAAACTTTTAACGTGGTGTGAATATATTTGATCAAAAAATAAAATATCCCCCTTTTAAAAGCAGTGCTGACCCAGATGTTTACCTTCATTGGGAAATAAAATTTGATTAAGTCCTTCAAATGAATGATAGTCTTGAAGAAAAAAAGATCAAATTAGCTTCCCTTCAATTTTCTGATTATGCCCTTATTTGGTGGGAGGATCTTCAGGTAAAAAGGCATCTTAAAAGGAAAAATCTACTTCAGACTTGGGAGAAGTTGAAAAAAATAATGCGAAAAAAATATGTTCCTAACTACCGCTATAAGGAACTAAATAGAAAGCTGAAACTATTCAACCAAGGGTCTATGATTGTGAAGCCAACCTATCATTCAAATGAAGAACTATTTTTCAAACACATTTTTCAGTTACTTATTCGAATACACCTTATATTCATTTGAATATAATCTTCATCTTCTGCTTGTTCGAATGATGCTTTGAGATGGATATTGAAATCTATATATATCATTCTAATGAACATCTACCAGTGAATGAATCTTCTCCTTCTCCTTTTCTAACACCATTGTTTGTGTACTATTGCAGTGGGTATGAAGTGTTTCTTTCTCTGATGCGTCAACCTCACTGACACAAACCGTTCTCTGAATCAAAGCTTTATATAATATAATTATTACACACACACACACATACATATGTGTGTGTATCTCACACCAGCCAACACACATAAACTTGGCCATTTTGTATACAAGGAGAGTGTTGTGCAGTTTCTACAATCTGCCACTATACTACACACCTCCATTGATACATCACTTTCAATGCGTATTAAGGGGTCAATGAAATTGAGATGGAGACAAATATTATTTTCACCTTAATATCCCTATTTTCACGTAAAAAGATGGTGAAGAGTATGGTGGTGGTAGTGGGCCAGAAATTCTCCTGAGAAAATGGAAGAGGGAGAGAGAATGAGAGAAGTGTGTATGTTTGTGTGTGTGTGTGTTTTTTTTGGGGGGGGGGGGCAGCGGGAATATAGCATCTTGCTGCAGCTAGATATTGAGAGCTGAAATCAAGAAGAGGGGAGTTGAAGACAGAGGAAAGCTCTAGTTTTAAAGTTTTCCTTTTGTTCATGCAATATTCAAGAGAATAGATGAGGAAATGGTTAACTATATGCATATTATAGGTAACTTATCATTATATAAGATTTAATAACTTTTTATCTTAGCTTGTGATTAATAATGTATATTGTTCATATAAAAATAAGATGTGACCAACCCATTGCTTACATTTCGTTAAAGCTACTCAAAGCTACAATGTCGACCAAAAAAGTTACAGCAAAACAATGAGCACTTCTATTTAAGAGGAAAGATGGACATTGAGAAAGTCGAAAATGAAACCTTGATGCACCTCATAGACGAAAAATCACAACCCTTTCCTCTGTTCCTCTTTTCTCCAGTAATGCAATGAACTTGCTTGCCTTCTGAAAGCACAGTGACAGAGCTATGTTTCAACATGAGGCGGATGTATTTTTATTTCCAATCTAAAGGGCAAGTGTATCTTTTAGCCTTTTCTATCGGCCACTTGAATTTGGATTCCCATCATTTTTTGTAGAAAGAGACGTTCCCACATTTGAATGAAAATGGGAAGCCATTTTCCATCTTAAATATGCCATCAAAAGGCCGCCGTCAGTAGAGAATATTGATTTTCCTTTTTTATCAGCTTATTTTCTTTGATCTAAACGGCCATTACATTGTTGTCTTGTTTATTTGCCTTTGCCCCATGATGATTCAAGTTTAATTTCTTCTCATTCAGCATTCATACTACCACAAATTATTCCTGCAGGTTTTGAAGGTTAGTTCTCTACTGCTAAGGGAGCACTACTTACGAGTATTACGTTCCAGTTTGTCCGAGAACTTCAAATGCAATGTCGGAAAACATATTAGGATAGTGATTCTGAAACCACATTCATTTTCACATTTAAAATTGGAACAGAGTCAGCTACCATTCGTTTGCTGAAGCCTTAAATGCGTCATTAAAAGCTCTCCTATAAAGGCCCCAGATCTGACGCGGCTATCTCCAATGAATTCAATCGATGCAGGTAATTGATAAAGCTCGGTTCTGGATAAGGGGAGCATGAGCTGGCTCCATAAATTCAAGTAACTATTCTTTACTTGTCAGTTGCTGTGAGTCTTCTTTTTCAAACCTCCAGGCCTACAGAGTAGTTCGTGTGTCAACTTCATCTCCTTTCTCTTGCTTTTTTTTCCCTGTCCCATTCTGCCATTCTACTCGACTTCCTTTCCTCCTTCAAATCTATTGCGCTTGCTTTCTTTCTTTCTCCATTCTTCTTCTTTTGGACTTGATTGAAGTGACTGAAGTGATAAGTGAGAATATTGGCAACGGTTGTCATTGATGATTATAAGATCATTATTGTGTTTGGATTAGTCGGAAGAATAATTTATAAAGAAAAAAAAATGAAAAAAGTAATTTTAAATAATAGATTTTAAACAAAATAGATTCTTGTTTGGATTAGTTTTTTTAAAAGTATTTAAAATCAAATATATAAGAGAAGTTTTATTTTGTTTTGTAAAAAGGGGTTTCTGAAATCACGGTTTTAAAGCTTGCCAAACATACACTTAGATTCTAAGGGGGAAAAAAGGTGATTCTAATAAAATGAAATGATAATGTTTAGATAATTGTTATCAAAATTACTTTTTCACGGTAAAAATGACCAAAATGAACATTAGGTAATGTGATAATTGCATAGAAAGGATTTGTTCCATTTTCTATCATTTTTAACAATATATTTCATATATATAGCAAAATATAAATAAATTTGTCTACAAATTTATTTTTTGCCAACAAATTTGTCTACAAAATTAAATTGTAACATTTGCAAATTTTATAAGATAAAAAAAAAGTCATACATATACGTATTAATAAATTTTAAACTGTAATTATGTAAAAAAAAAAAGAGTGATACTTTTGTTACAAAAATTATAAAATGTAAATAAGATCTTTAATACATAGTTTTTTTTTGTTCTTAATGAAAATTTGTCTCCATATAATTTAATAATCACTAATAACACCAAACACAATTGTTCATGGCATAAAAACGATTATAATTCACTGATTCTAAATAATAGAGTACGTCAAAATAGGAAAATAATACACAACTAATCGTACTGTGTACCGTACATGACTAATCATGTTGTTAATTGTCCAGCGGTATTCAAACTCCTACTAAGATCAGATTTCTCAATTCGGAGAAATCAGTATTTGACACATAATGCAGATCAACTTACATCCAACCAATAAATGTTTAATTATCGAACAAAAAAAAGGCTTATTTTCCTTTGCCCTCCTAATTCCTTCATAATTACACTATCCCCCCCCCCAAAACATATATTTTGATAGAATATATTTATTTTTGGATAAACGTTGGATTCAAAATGCATTTTGGTAGAGTGTATTCCAGTTAAGAAAGAGCTTTTTGTTCAAAATGTATTTTGAAAGCAGAAGTTGTTAAACGTTGAAGTCTGCAAACTAATAAACCTTTTGGTTTAAAAGACCTTTAAAATGAATTGCCAAACAAACACTTCCTTTCCTCTTTCAAAGCTATCGTCTCCTTTCTTTCTTTCTCCATTCCTTTTGTTTTTGGACTTGACTGAAGTGACAGGTAAAAAGAATATTGGTAATTTTAAATTAATTTTTTAAAGTACTTTAACAATAAATATAAGTATATAAAAAAATTTTATCGTAATTTATACAGTACTTCTCAAACCACGTTTTCGGATTCATCCAAACACATAATTAAAATTAAATGAACAGAGCACCAATCCAGCCTCAAGGTACGAAATGTCCAAAGAGGGGGGAGCGCTTGTCACTTCAGTCAATTCCAAAAGAAGAGGAACGGAGAAAGAAAGAAAGAAAGGAGAATAGCTTTGAAAAAAAGTAAAGGGACAACACGCAAGAGCCCTCTTTGGGTCCATTGCACGAGCAGCCCCACTGGATTTTAAACATAATTTGATGGGAATGGAAGCAGAAATTTCAGAGTACATAACCTTGAGTTTTTCACTTGTCCTCTCGGCCCCTCTCTCCCACTCTCCCCTATCTTCACTTCCCACTTTTTCTTTCTGAAGTTCCGTCTTTTCTTTCGGCTGTTTCTTTCTTCTTAAAGCTCAATCAATGGATAATTAATCAAAGACAACAGGAAGTGACAAGATGAACTACAGAAAATGTATGGAAGAACGACGTTGGAGCACTTAACAGGGAAGAGGAGTGGAAGCTGCAGATCTACGAGTATCTTTTAGGCAAGTTCAACATGTCTTATAATTTTTTTAGTATATCATTTCGGATTTGAGAGTCGTTTCCCTTGAATCTGACAAAAACTTTCTCAACTCGGGTGCCAAACGGTGAGGTCAACGAGTTTGAGTCACGTCCGAGTTTATGAACGAGTTTAATCGATTTAATGGATAAAGTTAATATAAAGTTATTTGATAAATACGTCGATATTTTGGGAATTTAAAGGTCAAGTTTTCTTTCTATTTTAAGGAGTTGCAGTTTGAGGATTAAGATGGTGTAATTTTAAGTGTCCAAATGATTACGACAAGTGGTTTATGAAGTTATTATGTTGATGATTATAAAAGCTGAATATATACATACATACATATACATAGATAAGGATTACCATGAAATATAATGAGAAGTTCTATAGAATAAGATTGTATGAATTTTTTTTTTACGTATATAAAATTTTTGGATTGAGTATTAATGCTTTTGTTTCGAGACTTTAGGGAATTGAGGAGCATTTTTAATTCCAAAATATGAAACAAGAGTAAATTATATTTTTGAAAGCACAGAAAGTGCTTGAATAGCATCCCAGTAGCATTCCAAAATTAATTAAACTACGGAATTTCCTAAGGATTGTTTTATGAAGGACTTTATTTATTTATTTTTAATTGATTTATATCATAATTTACAATTGCGCATGAAAGTGATAAGAAAACTAATGAGACATCCTTTGTGAAGTTTCAGCTGATTGAGATGAACTCAGCGGGATCAACTTCTTTTGATGTTAGCAATTTGTACGATGCTATATGTGCTAACAATTGGGAGAAAGCGAAAAAATTCCTTGACCAAGATCCAAGTGCCTTGACTGCAAAACTTACAGCTACAAATGGAACACCTCTCCATGTGGCTGCACTTTTTGGACATTCGGAAATAGTGGAGGAGTTGGTGAAATTGGCTAGCCCAGAATTCCTCGAAATAGTTGATGATTATGGCTCTACTCCACTTGCCACTGCTGCATCTACGGGAGTCACTCAAATTGCAAAATGCATGCTTAAAAAAAATAGTAACATAATTGGCATTCCAGACGAAAGATATCATCTTCCTGTTACATCGGCCATTGGTGCTGGTCAGAAAGAAATGGGACTTTATCTCTATAAGGAAACCTCATTGGAGGTCCTCAAATCGCAAAATGGCTATCTAGGTGCTCGACTTCTCCGTGCATGTTTCGAAACTGGTGAACTTGGTAATCCTACCTACCTACCCAGCTCTTAATGGGCAAATTCTCTAGCCCTACATACATATATAAAAGCATGCTTTGTTGGAAGGGTTATTAATTATTTCATTGATAAATCGTACAAGATCAGTAGATCCAAGGGTTCATAACTTTATCAACAATTTTGTTTGTTTGTTTGTTTTTCCTTCTCTTTATCTCTCATCTTGCCATGACTATAATAAACAGATATTGCTCTGCATCTACTTGAACAATGCGAAGATATCATCTTTGCCCCAGATCACACCAATTGGGCACCATATTCGAGTATAGCATCTCTGCCTTCTGCAGTTGAGAGTGCAAGTCAACTTGGATTCTTGAAAAGATGGATTTATCCCTGTGAGTTTTCCTACTTTCTGTTCAGCGGCCTGTGAAACAAGTGTAATGGCAGGCCCAACATTAAAATAAAATAGTTGTTAATGTAAGATCCAGTTGACTAATTTGTGGAGATTAAGGAAATTACTAAATTAGTTTAAAGTATTTATATTTATCATTTTTTTAAAACTAATTTACTGTACTTATAAATTGATATATAATCTAATAATGCATATAAATATTTTAGACAAATTATGTAACATATGCTTCTTAATACAAGAGTTACTTTACTGATTTGGATAGATTAAAGAAATTCGTTAAGTGCTTTGTAACAAATGAGTTAATTTTTCTAAAATGTCCGTTTAATCATGACTGCCCTTAGAAGGAACTCACTTAATATATGTAACCAATAAGGGTACTTTAGAGAATAATTTAGGAGACAAAATAGATTGAGGTTTTACATTTAGAATTAAATTTAACTTTCATCTAACTTTTATATTAAGAATCGGAGGTAATAATTTATTAATTTATTTAATCTCTTCACATTGATAAAGTGAGTTTTATATTAAGGACCGGAGGTAGTGAGTTGAAATGAGGAGACTAAGATCATGTTTATCATTGGATGTTGGAGAATTGTTTGCATGTGCACGATTAAATGTTTCGTGATTAAGTATAATTAAATTGGTGAAACAATGAATAACAAAGAAAAGGGAATAATTTCTTCTTAACTTCTTTTTTCTTCTAACTACTCTCTGTTTTACCTTAAATGACGCTCATTTTTCTTTATTTCTCTTGTCTCTCTTTTTGGTGGAAGTTATACCTACACCATCAACCACAACAATTGATAATGTTTATGTAGACATTCAACAAGAAGGCAACAAGAGAAGGTTTCAAGGTATGCATACTTAGAGAGAACGTTTGTGTATATAAAAAACCCAAGCTTACTTCTAAATTCTCTCAAATGATTTAAAAATGAAGTAAAATATGATTACAGAGATTAAGATATCTCCGAACCTCAACTATTAAAGGCTGAGCTCTAGTGCCGCCATTACTACTGAGTGCTAAATGTTCACACATAAGTGGGATCTTTGGCTTATATCCAAATTCTTATTCATCATGATATATTTTTGGGTAGAATGCATTACTTATGAATTTTTAACCCTTTGCTTGCAACAGGTCATGGTCTACTGCACTTGTTCATCTCTAATGTCTATAGTTTGTTAGGTACATCAAATCATACGCTAACTTAATTTCCTTTATAAATTTCAAACCTTGTACGTTTTCAAATCTCATAAACACAGCCTGCAGATAGTTAAACGTGAGGTGTGAATATACATATACATATACATATATAGGAGTGAAGGAAATATATGAGCTGAAGCTGCTGCAGGCACGAGCATCTCAAATTCTAAAATTACTTTGTCGAAGGATACCTCGTTTAGATAAGCAAGATCATGACGTAGTTATGGATGTAATGTTCGTTGCGGCCAGAGAAGGGCTTGTTGATTTTTTGTCTGAAGTATCAGAAACAAACCCACAATTACTGCAGTTCACTCCAAGCTGGGGAAATTGGAACATTTTCTTCTATGCTATTCATTATCGTCAAGCTGAGGTTTTCAGTCTAATCCACAAGTATCGCTTCAAGAATTTAGCAGCATCTGTGGTAGATACATCTGGACATTGCATGCTGCATGAGGCAGCAAAGCTGACTCCTTCTAACCAACTTAACCGTGTCTCCGGTGCAGCTCTACAGATGCAAAGAGAAATGCAATGGTTCAAGGTTAGAAATATATCTGAATACATGCATGTATGCATATATAATTATTTTATTTATTTGTATGAAATAAATGCATGCAGGAAGTTGAAAGCGTGGTTCCTCTTGGACTAAGGGTATCTCTAAATAGTGAAAGGCAACGACCAGAAGACATATTCAAAGAAACTCACAAAGATTTAAGGGATGCAGGAGAAAGATGGATGAAGGATACAGCATCTTCTTGTTCTGTTGTTGGTGCTTTGATTGTTACCATCATGTTTGCAGCGGCTTTTACTGTTCCAGGTGGGAACGATCAAAATACTGGCTACCCAATGTTTTTGAAAGACAAATTATTTATACTTTTCATGATCTCAGATGCACTGTCATTGTTTTCTTCGACAACTTCTGTGCTGACATTTTTAGGGGTTTTAACCTCACGCTATGCTGAAGGAGATTTCCTCAAATCCTTACCAAAAAAGTTCATCATAGGCCTTTCTACACTCTTCTTGTCCATTTTGACCATGATAGCAGCGTTTTGTTTATGCATTATTCTCATGCTAAAGCAAACATACTCATGGGCTTATCTTCCTGTTATTATCATTGCCAGTGTCCCCGTGATCCTCTTTGTATTGTTACAATTCCCTCTTCTTCTTGATGTGATTTCTTCCACTTATGGCCCAGGCATCTTCAAGAGAAGAGTAAAATGAGTCCTTGGCCATGAAATGTATGTGCATGTGGTTATTATCCCACTACCTGTACGTCTCTATTAATTAATGTATGTTCTTTTCCAAGTCTTGTGTGTGTATTTGTTTAGCACTTCAAAATGCAAGGCAAATAACTTGTTCATAGGAGAGATTATGTGCTTAAGTAATTCAATTGATGTACCTTTTCCAATTATATCAACTCTATTTATTATTTATGTCTAGAGTTATTAATATGGGTTGAACTCTTGTATTGAGCTTATAGATTGGTTCATTAATAATAGCCATTCTTTAAAAGTAGTTGGAACAAATTGATATGGAAAAATCATAAAAATATTAAAGGTATCAAAAGGGGATATGAAAGAGTAATGAGGAAAATTATAGGTCATAGGACTGTTTCAAAAGTAAACACTAGATGTATTCTTTTATTCTCTTATTTATTTGGAGGCTAGCAAGGCCAAGGCTCTGAGTCACGTTTATCAATAATGAAATCGTGTGCTCTGAATCTTTCATATACTTCCTGCCACACAGCATCAACAGATCTTCTTCCCCTTTTTGTTCCACCTGAGATATGAGGGCTTGAGAAGAAAGGAGCCTGGGAGTTTGTGAACGAGACCAAGGTAGTGAGATATAATTGATGCCTGGAGGAGAGAGAAGTCGACTGTCGACGTTATTGTTGACTGAGGTGGGGAGGAGTTTGGGTGAGTGGGGAGATGAGAGGAGTGTCAAATGGGGAGGAGTCTGAGTGAGTGGGGAGGAGAGTAGAGATGGGAGAGAATATGAGAAGTCCTAGGTTTGCAACAACAAAAAAATTAAAATAAATGAAATAAAAAGGTGGCTTGGTGGGCTACGTGGGCTAGAGGTGTGGGCTATTTCAACCCATACCGTATAACTCATGAGTTGTAGTTGGCTAACTTGCAACCCACAGATTGACCTGTTTTCCCAATTATACTTAAATCTACGAGAAAGGAAAGGTGAAAGCCTTCGCAGATTTGATATATTTTTTTTTTAACTATATCGATTTTGTAGGTCCTTTTCATAAGAAAGGAAGAAGAGCTGAGTGAGATTAGTTGGAGCTATAATTTTATGAGAAGTCAAGCTGCCGTATGCATTAGTCACTCGTGTATTGAGTGAGCTTATAGATTGGTTCACCAATAATAGCCATTCTTTAAAAGTAGTTGGAACAAATTATCCAATATTCCTTGGATATGGGAAAATCATAAAAGTGTTAAAGCAAGGTATCAAAAGAGGATAAAAAAGAGTAAAGAGGAAATGTGGGTCATAGGACATGTATGTCTCAAAAATAAACACTAGATATAGTCTTTTGTTTCTCTTCTTATTTGTTTGGAGGCTATCAAGGCCAAGGCTCTGAGCATGTTTATTAACAAGCAGAATAATGAAGTAATAGAATAGGGTTTGGAAAATGGCCATAGCCAAGTTCAACTTGCCAATGTTAGCACGTCTTCCTCCCATATAACCGATAGTACAGTGTAATGCCACTTGTTCTCTTGGCCTTTGTTAAATTTCACTCTTGTAATTAATATTAAACGCAAGTATTAAGGCCTAAAACATTGACTAGCTACTAAATATATGCGCACAATAAAATCCTAATATGCACATAAGAACAATTACTTACAAAAAGTAGACAATGATATTGGTCTGTACCTTAAATTTGAATGTGGTTTTTGTATGTAACAATACATTTCATACAATAATGTTGTTCTGTAAATGTAATTGTGACATGTTTCAGTAGTATTAATTTTTTTTTCTTTTTTTTTTTACATTTTTGGAGATTTCATATGTTTTTTGTTGTGATGATTAAGTTAAGGATTAACGGTTTTTAAATCTTTCATTTTCGTGAGAAATTCTCAAGAATTCAGAGCCAGGAGAAGCATCCCCTCATTATAAGATTTAATGTTTTAATTAATGAAACACTTCCCATAACAATAAAATTTTATTGATAAAGTTATAAAAAGCCAATGAATGAAATTTACAAAACTCAAGACTTATGAATCATCATCCTGGATTTAATGATAACAGTGTTACAAAAAATAAAATACATGTTGGAAGAGAAAATTTTACTTCTGTTCAATAATGCACAAATTTAACCAAGTATAATGTACAGCATATAGTTGCATGACAAAAACCTTTTTTTTTTAAATACTTTCTTATATTATCTCTAAATATTACTCCATGTTCCTTTTATAAAGTACTAATAACCGAACTAAATAGATAAAAGTGTTAGTTTAAATTGGTTAAAGGTAGTAAATATGTAAAAAAATGTAATTTATTTTTCAAAAACACCCGTATTTATAAAGAATGTGAGTGGGAGAGAGAACAAGTGAAATAAGTGATATAAGAGAGAATGAGTAGGAAAAAGTGAGGAGAAAGACTTATAATTAATTGAGGCTAAAAATAAAAAAAAATGTATTAAATGTTTAGACACCTCTAAAGGATATCTTATAAAAAAGGAATGGAGGGAGGACATAGGAGTTATTTCTAGAGATTCATACAATTTGATTAGATTAGTGCAATGTTTGCCTTGTTGCCAAACAGAAAATAATACGCTTACTACGGTGTGTGTGTGTGTGTAGACAGACACACACACACACGTGAGAAAGGCCCTAATGTTGCTTGATGAATGTCTAGTGTTACGAGCTGATGTGGAAACAGAAAACATGGAGCTGTATACTTGTGTGAAGAATAACACCCTCTCTTATCCAGATTATAAGACACCAAGTACTAATTCTCACAAATTAATGTGTTTTAAAGGACGGAAGGAAAGCCTTCCCTTCTCTAAAACTTTTAAACCAAATGGGGGAGGGTTGTCACACCCCTTTATATAACTCAGCCCAATCTAGACTTCTTAATTATTAGGCGCAGCTATTCTAAGCGTATAAATTCTGTTTATGTAAAACAGTCTTTTACCTACTTTCTTCAGATTGGGCTTTTCTGAAAAATTTTGAATTTTTTTTTATAATAACCTTTAATTTTTCTAACGTGCCAGGTTTGATCCTGGGTTCATTACTCTTTATTGGCAGCTTAAAAACAGCTTTTCCTTCATAAACCATTCTCCTCATGTCTACCTTCTATCTCGGATTAATGTATACATAATTTATACAATCATATATACATACCCATCTAAGTCTTTTAGAGTTATATCAGAATAAAACATTAAGCTTCTTATTAAACCAAATATATGTAAAGAGGTTCTTCCATCTCCATTTTATGCTTCTCTTGTCACCAATTCCTTGCCTTTTGAGCTACCCGCCTCTGCTGTATTTTTGTTGGAAAGGGGGGGTGAGATTTGGGAATCCCTGTAGAAACCACAGTTTATCATATAGTTATATATGAAATTCACAATCATGTAAAATAACCACATGTTCATACGGCATATACGGCAATAGTGCACATCATGAGGTCCCACCTCAACATCATACGGCAATAATGAGACTTCATCTCAACATCATACGGCAATAATATACGGCACGAGGATTCACCTCAACATCATACGGCAATAATGAGAATTCATCTCAACATCATACGGCAATAATATACAGCACATCACATGGCACATACAATCATGTAGAATTAAATACATAAGAATAGGATAAAAGGGTTTCTACCTGTAATCCTTTGTTTACCTTTACCTTCCTTAGTATCTCCTTTTCCAGTCCTCCTCGGGGTGCTCAAGCAAATGTCAAATTCTAAGACATATACGTATAATATTACATTAATTATACGCTTATCTAGCTTTATTTAGCTCCTCTCTTTTTTTCTCATTTATACCCCTTTACATTATTTGATTTTTCTTTTCTTGACCTTTAAATTATTTTTCAATAATTTGGAAAAATCATAACTTATTACATAAAATTCCAAATACAATAATTTAAGCTTCTATATGAAACTCTCTATATATTCTTTTAATGAACATTACTATTCTCTAAATATAGTCCATAAATATTCCTAAATAAATGCTCAAAAGTTGCAGCTTGTTAAGCAACTTTTCATATTTTCCATATTTCAAAACCAAATCTTATTGGTTCGTAACTTGTAACTTATCCAAATAATGCATCTTAGTACTCATTTTAAAACTCATGAGTATACCAAATTTTATAGTCAACCAAAACTATTTGAGCTGTTAAAAATTCACTCAAATTCTTTAATATTGCCACGTCCATCATTTGACATATTTGTACATACCCATATGCACAAAAATTATCTTTAATGTCCCATAGACATTTTACAATCTTGCTAATAACAACTACTTAGCACCTTTAATTTTTTTCTATAAACAACAGCTTCCAATAATTTTTGCATATGTATATACTCAATTCTAAATTTTCAGAATACACATATATATACGCAGATACATATGCATATACCTATATAGCTCACATGAATAAACCAATATTTGTAGTTACCAACTTCCAAACCGTTTAAACTTATCTATTAAAATTCCTCTTCATTACTGTAGTCTTATATTATCAAAACTTAAAACTTCTCAA